>CAUYLG010011236.1:0-16222 GCA_963573385.1 Cacajao melanocephalus | reverse complement strand
GTTGAACTAATTTACACTCCCACCAACAGTGTAAAAGTGTTCCTATTTCTCCACATCCTCTCCAGCATCTGTTGTCTCCAGATTTTTTAATGATCGCCATTCTAACTGGCATGAGATGGTATCTCAATGTAGTTTTGATTTCCATTTCTCTAATGACTAGTGACGACGAGCATTTTTTCAAATGTTTGTTTGGCCTCATATATGTCTTCTTTTGAAAAGTGTCTGTTCATATCCTTATTTTATTGAAGATTTTTGCGTCTATGTTCATCATGGATATTGGCCTGAAGTTTTCTTTTCTTGTTGATTCTCTGCCAGGTTTTGCTATCAGGATGATGTTGGTCTCATAAAATGATTTGGGGAGGATTCCCTCTTTTTGGATTGTTTGGAATAGTTTCAGAAGGAGTGGTAACAGCTCCTCTTTGTGTGTCTGTGAACCCATCTGGACCTGGGCTTTTTTTGGTTGGTAGGCTATTAGTTGCTGCCTCAACTTCAGCTGCTGTTATTGGTCTATTCAGGGTTTCGACTTCTTCCTGGTTTAGGCTTGGGAGGAGGCAAGTGTCCAGGAATTTATCCATTTCTTCTAGGTTTACTGGTATATGCGTATAGAGTTGTTTGTAGTAACCTCTGATGGTAGTCTGTATTTCTGTGGAATCTGTGGTGATATCCGCTTTATCATTTTTTATTGCATCTATTTGATTCTTCTCTCTTTTCTTTTTTATTAATCTGGCTAGCAGTCTATTTTGTTGATCTTTTCAAAAAACCAGCTCCTGGATTTATTGATTTTTTGAAGGGTTTTTTTGTGTCTCTCTCTCCTTCAGTTCTGCTCTGATCTTAGTTATTTCTTGTCTTCTGCTAGCTTTTGAGGCTTTTTGATCTTGCTCCTCTAGCTCTTTCAATTTTGACAATAGGGTATTGATTTTACATCTTTCCTTGCTTCTCATGTGGCATTTGTTGCTATAAATTTTCCTCTAGACACTGCTTTAAATGTGTCCCAGAGATTCTGGTACTTTGTGTCTTCATTCTTATTGGTTTCAAAGAGCATCTTTATTTCTGCCTTTATTTCATTGTTTATCCAGTCAACATTCAAGAGCCAGTTGTTCAGTTTTCATGAAGCTGTGCGACTCTGAGTTAGTTTCTGAATTCTGAGTTCTAATTTGATTGCACTGTGGTCTGAGAGACTGTTTGTTATGATTTCCGTTGTTTTGCGTTTGCTGAGGAGTGATTTACTTCCCATTAAGTGGTCAATTTTAGAGTAGGTGTGATATGGTTCTGAGAAGAATGTATATTCTGTGGATTTGGGGTGGAGAGTTCTGTAAATGTCTATTAGGTTTGCTTGGTCCAGGTCTGAGTTCAAATCCTGGATATCCTTGTTAATTTTCTCTCTCGTTGATCTGTCTAATATTGACAGTGGAGTGTTAAAGTCTCCCACTATTACTGTGTGGGAATCTAAGTCTCTTTGTAGGTCATTAAGAACTTGCTTTGTGTATCTGGGTACTCCTGTATAGGGCGTGTATATATTTAGGATTGTTAGCTCTTCTTGTTGCATTGATCCTTTTACCATTATGTAATGCCCTTCTTTGTCTCTTTTGATCTTTGTTGGTTTAAAGTCTATTTTATCAGAGACTAGGATTGCAACTCCTGCTTTTTTTTGCTCTCCATTTGCTTGGTAAATCTTTCTCCATCCCATTATTTTGAGCCTGTGTGTATCCTTGCATGTGAGATGGGTTTTCTGGATACAGCACACTGATGGGTTTGTACTTTTTATCTAATTTGCCAGTCTGTGCCTTTTGATTGGGGCATTTAGCCCATTTCCACTTAAGGTTAATATTGTTATGTGTGAATTTGATCCTGCCATTTTGATGCTAGCTGGTTGTTTTGCCCATTAGTTGACGCAGTTTCTTCATTGTTTTGATGCTCTTTACCATTTGGTACGTTTTTGGAATGGCTGGTACTGGTTGTTCCTTTCTATGTTTAGTGCTTCTTTCAGGAGCTCTTGTAAAGCAGGCCTGGTGGTGATGAAATCTCTGAGCAATTGCTTGTTCGTAAAGGATTTTATTTCTCCTTCACTTATGAAGCTTAGTTTGGCTGGATATGAAATTCTAGGTTGAAAGTTCTTTTCTTTAAGGATGTTGAATGTTGGCCCCCACTCTCTTCTGGCTTGTAGGGTTTCTGCTGAGAGATCCACTGTAAGTCTGATGGGCTTCCCTTTGTGGGTAACCTGACCTTTCTCTCTGGCTGCCCTTAGCATTTTCTCCTTCATGTCAACCCTGGTGAATCTGATGATTATGTGCCCTGGGGTTGCTCTTCTTGAGGAATATCTTTGTGGTGTTCTCTGTATTTCCTGGACTTGAATGTTGGCCTGCCTTGCTAGGTTGGGGAAGTTCTCCTGGCTAATATCCTGAAGAGTGTTTTCCAGCTTGGATTTATTCTCTACGTCACATTCAGGTACACCTATCAAGTGTAGATTAGGTCTTTTCACATAATCCCATATTTCTTGGAGGCTTTGTTCACTTCTTTTTACTCTTTTTTCTCTAATCTTGCCTTCTTGTTTTATTTCATTGAGTTGATCTTCAATCTCTGATATCCTTTCTTCTGCTTGTTTGATTCAGCTATTGAAACTTGTATATGCTTTGTGAAGTTCTCTTGTTGTGTTTTTCAGCTCCATCAATTCATTTATATTCCTCTCTAAGCTGTTTATTCTTGTTAGTATTTCGTCGAACCTTTTTTCAAAGTTCTTAGTTTCTTTGCATTGCAGTAGAACATGATCTTTTAGCTCAGAGAAGTTTGTTATTACCCACCTACTGAAGCCTGTTTCTGTCAATTCATCACACTCATTCTCCATCCAGCCTTGTTTCCCTGCTGGTGAGGAGTTGTGATTCCTTGAAGGAGGAGAGGCATTCTAGTTTTGTGTATTTTCATCCTTTTTGTGCTGGTTTCTTTCCATCTTTGTGGATTTGTCTACCTGTGGTCTTTGTGGTTGGTGACTTTCAGATAGGGTCTCTGAGTGCACGTCCTGTTTGTTGCTGATGAAGTTATTTCTTTCTGTTTCTTAGTTTTCCTTCTAACAGTCAAGCCCCACTGCTGGAGGTCCACTCCAGACCCTGCTTTCCTGGGGATTACCTGCAGCAGCCTCTGTGTTTTTGCTGGGAACTGCAATCCAGAGCTGTTCCTATTCAGCCATCTTGGATACTCCTAATCTTTTTCTTGACTGTCTCATTATAGCTGTGCCCCAATTCCAGCATAGGCAGTTCCTCATGGCAGGTGAAGGCCTCACCATCATGGTGGAAAGCGAATGAGGAGTTAAGTTATGTCTTTCACGACCACAGGGAAGCCCATCTTTTCTTAATTTAAAAATTCATTCAAGGCTAAGCATGGTAGCTCACCCCTGTAATCCTAACACCTTAGGGGGCTGAGGTGGGAGGAATGATTGAGCCCAGGAGTAGAGACCAGCCTGGGAAAAACAGCAAGACCCCCATCTCTACAAAAAAATTAAAAACTTAGCTGTGTATGGTGGCATGCACCTGTAGTCCCAACTAGCTGAAAGGCTGAGATGGGAGGATGGCTTGAGCCCAGGAGTTTGAGGCTGCAGTGAGCTATCACACCATTGTACCCCAGCCTGGAAGACAGAGTGAGACCCTGTTTCTAAAAAAAAAAAAAAAAAAAAAAAAAAATAGAGTCCTTCTGCTTTTTTTCCTTCACTTTATTGTTATGCATTTAATAGTTTGGAGATTATATATCTATTTCTTCTAGAAAGTTGAATAATATTTATATTTACTGATAATTTTATTGGTTTAATTGCTAACCATTTCTTCATATATCTCAGACCAGAATTTTAATAAGTAATCTATCTTTTGTTCCTGGCTGCTTTTTAAAAAACTTTTCATTTCATAATAAACACAGATTCACTGAAAGCTATGAAAATAGAACAGAGGGGCCCTTTGTACCCTTCCCCCAGTTTTCCCCAATGATTACATGTTACTTAACTATAATACAATGACAAAATGAGGAAATTGATATTGACACATTGTGTATATATAGTTCTATCTCATTGTATCACACATGTACATTTCTGTAAGTATCACTCAGTAGTTTCAAGATACAGAACGATTTTATCATGACAGAGATTTCCCTTATGTTACCACTTAACAGCCACACCCAAACCTCCCACTATCCCTAACTTCTGGAAACTATTAATCCACTCTCCATCTCTAGAATTTTATATTTTTAAAAATGTTACATAACTGGAATCATACTGCATGCTATGAACTGAATTATGTGCCCCAAAATTTATATGTTGAAGCATTAACCCTCAATGTAACTGTATTTGGAAGTACAGCCTTTATGAGGTTAAACAGAGACACCAGGGACGCCTCTCTCTCTCTCTCTCTCTCTCTCTCTCTCGCTCTCTCTCGTTCTCTCTGCCATATGAAGACAAGGAAACGGTGATTTTCTGCAAGCCAGGAAAAGATCTCTCACCAGAAATCTACCCTGCTGGGCCTTGATCTGGGATTTCTAGCCTCCACACTGTGAGAAAATAAAGTTATATTGCTTAACCCACTCAGTCTATGGTATTTTGTTATGGCAACTAGTGAAGACTCATGCATAGCATTGTACCTTGGCTTGTCACTCAGCCCAATATTCTTGAAATCTAGTCAAGTTTCTGAGTGTTTCAATAGTTTGTTCCTTTGCATTGCCGACTTAATATTTCACTTGACTGTTTTTAAGAGCTCTGATTTGTCTTTGGCGTTCTGCAGACTAGCTATGATATGTCTAGGTGTTAATTTCTTTTTTTTTCTTTTTAAGTTGTTCTTGGATATTTTTGTGCTTCCTGAATTTGAGAATTGATATCATTGATCAATTCTGAAAAATACTCAGCCATTATCTCTTTTGATATGGCCTTTCTCCTATTCTCTTTCCTTTCTTTGTTAGATGTTCTCACTCTATCCTTGATATCTCTTAACTTTTCTTGTATATTTTCCATCTCTGTATCTTTTTGTATTCTGGGTCATATCTTCAGACTTATATCCCAGTTCACTTATTCTTTCCAGTAGTTTAATTCATCCTTTGAGTTTTTAATATCAATTATTATTTTTATAACAACTTTATGATGATATAATTTTCATACCAAAAAGTTAATTTTTTAAAGTATAGAAATTTAGTGTTTTTCTGTTTATTCACAGAGTTGTGCGTCTACCACCACCATTATCGTGCAGAACATTATCATCAACCCAAAAAGAAACTCCATACTTATTGGCAGTCACTCCCCATTCTCCTCTTCTCTCAACTCCTAGAAACTACTGACCTACTATCTATTTTTATAGCTTTGCCTATTCTGGAAATTTCATTAAAAAGGAGTGCTACAATAAATGTAGCCTTTTGTGTCTGGCTTTTTCTCATTCAGCATGATGTTTTCAAGGTTCATCCATTTTGCACAGGTACTTTGATTTTATTGCAAGGTAATATTCTATTGTACATACCACATTCCACACCACTGTTTGTTAACCATTCTTCGGTGGATGGACATTTGGGTGTTTCTACTTTGGGGCTGCTATGAACATTTAATATGTACAAATTTGTGTGTAATTTTAAATTATCTTGTTTGTATACATCAGAGTAGAATTGCTGGGTCATGTGGTAGGTAACTCTATGTTTAATCAGTTGAAGAACTGCCAAACTGTTTTCTAAAGTGGCTGCAGGATTCAACATTCCCACCAGCAATGTGTGAGAGTTCCAGTTTTCCTACCTCCTTGCCAACACATATTATTTCTATTTTTAAAATTATAGCCACCCTAGTTGGTATGAGGTGGTAGTATCTCATTGTGGCTCTAATTAATAATTTCCTAATGAATATTTTTTGTGTGCAGATACACACAAATTCCTTTTGAATTGCCTTGGTATCTTTTTCAAAAATCAGTAAATGTAAAGAGTAATTTCTGGAGTCTCAGTTCTATTCCATTGATTTATATGTGTATTCTTATACCACACTGCATTGATTTGAAATCAAGAAGTGTGAGTGCTCTAATTTTATCCTTCTTTTTCAAGATAATTTGACCATTCTGGATCCCTTCCATTGCCATAAGAGTTTTTGGATTAATCTTTCAAAATTCCTAAGATTTTTATAGGGGTTGTATTTAGTTTGAACATCAATTTGAAGATTATTGCCATTTTAACAATATTGAGTCTTCCAATCCATGAGCATATGATGCCTTTATATTGATTTGGGTCTAATTTATTTATTTATTATTTTTTTGAGACAGAGTCTCACTCTGTCACCTAGGCTGGCGTGCAATGGCACGATCTTGGCTCACTGCAACCTCCGCTTCCCAGGTTCAAGCGATTCTCCTGCCTCATCCTCCCGAGTAGCTGGGGTTACAGGGGCATGACACCATGACAGTTTGGCAGTTTCTCAACTCATTAAACATAGAGTCACCTAGCACATAACCCAGCAATTCTACTCTCATGTAAACAAATAAGATAATTTAAAACTACGCACAAACTTATACATATTAAATGTTCGTAGCAGCCCAAAGTAGAAACAACCCAAATGTCCATCAACATAAGAATGGTTAACAGTGGTGTGGAATGTGGTATGTACTACAGATTATTACCTTGCGATAAAAGGAAATAAAGAAGTACCCATACAAAATGGATGAACTTTGAAACATCATGCTGAATGAAAAAATAGCCAGACACAAAAGGTAATTTTTTTGCATTTTTAGTAGAGCTGGGCTGTCTTTTTGTTGGCCAGGCTGGTCTTGAACTCCTGGCCTCATGTGACACACCCGCCTCAGCCTCCCAAAGTGCTAGGATTATAGGCATGAGCCACCACACCTAGCCCTAATTTAATTTCTTTCAATGATGTTTTGTAGTTTTCAGCGTACAAGTTTTATGCTGCTTACGTTTATTTCTAAGTATTTTATTCTTTTTGATGCTATTATAATATTTCCGAATTTTATGTTCAGATTGTCGATTGCTTATGTATAAGGGTGTGGTGGCGCGCGCCTGTAGTCCCAGCTACTTAGGAGGCTGAGGCAAGAGAATCACTTGAACCCAGGAGGTGGAGGTTGCAGTGAGCCAAGATCACGCCACTGCACTTCAGCCTGGGTGACAGAGCGAGACTCCATCTCAAAGAAAAAACATTATTGCAGCTTGTTTTATGCTATAGCATATGGTCTGTTCTGGAGAATGTTCCATGTGCACTTAAGAAAAATGTATACTCTGCTGTTATTGAATGGAATGTTCTATTTGTGTCTATTAGGTCTTTTTGGTTTATATTATATGTCATCTTTTATTGATCTTCCTCATTCTTGAAATGTTATTATATGTTTTATTTCTAGAACATCTTTTGGTCCTCTAAAATTATGCTTGGTTACTTTTAATTAGCTCTTTCTCTCTAGTTTTATTTTGACTCCCCCTTTTTAAATTTCTATATATCCACTAAACAAGCTTATTTTTTATTTAGTATTATTTAATTCCAGTAGTTGGCATCTTTGTTGATTGAGTGTGCTATCTGTTCTCAGTAGTCACCTTGCTCTGTTGTTGTTTTTGTTGTTGTTTGGTTTGGTTTTGGTTTTCTGAGATGGAGTCTTGCTCTGTCTCCCAGGCTGAAGTGCGATGGCGTGATCTCAGCGCACTGCAACCTCCACCTCCTGGGTTCAAGTGATTCTCCTGCCTCAGCCTCCTGAGTAGTGGGGACTACAGGTGCATGCCACCATGCCCAGCTAATTTTTGTATTTTTAGTAGAGACAAGGTTTCACCTTGTTGATCAGGATGGTCAATCTCCTGACCATGTGATCCACCTGCCTCGGCCTCCCAAAGTGCTGGGATTATAGGCATGAGTCACCACACCCGGCCTTGTTACCTTGTTTTGCACATATTCTATAATATTTGACAGTGAGCTCCTATTATTTAAAACGTTGAGGCTACAATTTAAGGTATTTTCTTTCATGAAAAATTTGGTTTGCTTCTGTGGATGCTTGAGATTACTTTAAATTTTCAAACCGAGATTTTTAAAACCTCATGGGTAGTTTGAATTCAGGCCAAAATCCATATGAAACCTGCTGAGGATTACACATTATCAGGGCTGCATTTTCCCCCCTTCACTCAATGTCAAAGTTAGGCAAGTTTACTTATTATTTTTTTCTTTAGTGTGAATTTATTTGTAGTCTATCATTATGCTGCCACTACACTCCTTGGGTTTCTGACTTTATGCAGGGATCTCCTTTCAGATTCTGCACTTTGGGCATGTCTTGGATTTTATCTCCTGTTTGTTACACCATGAAGGGCCATCTAATGAAAAGTCAAGGTCACCATTGCCAGGCAAGTGGTCTCAAGATGAAAGCCAACCTCAGTGCTATCTTTCTTATCTGGATTTCAACATTTAATTTTGGCCTGTGAGGCTTCCTTAGTGCCTTGCAAGCTCCATGCTACATTTATAAGTGCATGTATTTTATTAAAAAAATTTTTTTGTTGTTGAGATGGGGTCTCACTATGTTGCCCAGGTTGGTGTCTTGACCTCCAGGCCTCAAGCTATTCTCCTGCCTCAATTCCCAAAGTGCTGGGATTACAGGCATGAGCCACTGTGCCCAGCCAAGTGCATATATTTTAAATTTTTATGCAACAGTTTTAATGGTTTGCTGGGGGAGAGTTTTCAACATGTCTATCATGTCTAGTTGGTTTATAATGTTGTTGAAGTCATCTTTTTAAATAGATCTTCTGCCTAATTCTTAAATATTATATTTTCTGTTTCTAGAGCTTCTTTTTGGCCTTTAAAATTATTCTCGGCTTTTTTTGGGGGGAGATGGGATCTTATTCTATTGTCCAGGCTGGAGTGCAGTGGTATAATCATGACTCATTGCAGCCTTGACCTCCTAAGCTCAAGTGATTCTCTTGCCTCAGCCTCCCAATTAGTTGAGACTACAGACAGGCACAAACCACCATGCCCAGCTAATTTTAAAATTTTTTTGTAGAGATGGGATCTCTCTATTCTGACCATGAAGTCCTGGACTGAAGTGATCCTTCCACCTTGGCTTCCTTAAGTGCTGGAATTAAAGGTGTGAGCCACCATGCCTGGCCTGGTTGTTTTTTGTTTTTGTGCTGTGGGAGGAACGCCTGCCTTGGAGGAAAGAAAGACCTGGATTTTTTTCCCCTATTAATTTTATTTTATTGTGATAAAGACATTAGATTCACATTAGAGTCACCCTCAATAAAATTTTAAGTGTACAATATGGTATTACGGTATTGTTAACTATAAGCACAATGTTCCACAAATCTCTAAAACTTACTGATCCTGCATAACTCAAACTTCATTGATTGCTGGCCTGTTTTTGTTTTTGTTTTTGTTTTAGAAGGAGTTTTGCTCTTATCACCCAAGCTGGAGTACAATGGCACAGTATCAGCTCCCTGCAACCTTTGCCTCCCAGGTTCAAGCAATTCTCCTGCCTCAGCCTCCTGAATAGCAGGGATTACAGGTATGCACCACCATGCCCAGCTAATTTTTGTTATTTTTGGTACAGATGAGATTTCACCATGTTGACCACATTGGTCTCAAACTCCTGATTTCAGGTGATCCACCTGTCTTAGCCTCCCAAAGTGCTGGGATTACAGGCATGAGCCACTATGCCCGGCCTGGCATGGTTATTTTTAATTAGTTCTCTGTCTCTGGTCATATTTTATATATATGACTTGATAGTATGATGGCCAGTAGTATGGTAATGTGGACCAGTACGTTCTGTGCATGTATCAAACATGCAAGTACAGAACATATCTAAAGTAACTACTCTACACTGCCCCATACTATAAATCAGTCCTCAAAAGCACAGCAAGTTCTGCAGTTTGGAGAAATTTGCATATTAAAAAGTTGTCACCTTTAACTACCTTCTTTTATGCACTAACAGTCAGAAAGGCCCCCCCTTTAAGAGGAGGTGCTTGGGGCCTAACCATTTCTGCTGTTTACACTTAGCTCCTCTACTCTTGTGATCACCCAGTCTCCTTGACACTAAGAAGAGAGTGTTCTCAAAGCACATAGCAGCAGGAGGAACCAATGTGTGAGGACAAACAACAGGAGCAGAGTGCCAAGCTGAAGCTTAGGAGCAGGTGGATAGTCAGATAAGAGTGGGGTGGAGTATGAGAGCCAGAGGGAGGGGTCATGGCCATAGCCGTGTAGGGTAGGAGTGCCACAGAACAGCCCTCCAATATTTGAGGTCAGCTTCAAGTCACCTCTGGTCCTTCTCCAGGACATGGCTCTCTATCTTTCACATTGTGGCATGAAACTGCCACTTCAGATGTTGCTGGCAGAGACATACCCTCCTTGCAGCGACATACCCTCCTTGCAGCGACACTGTCACTCCATTAATGCTGTCATCCAGAGCTGCTCTAGCGTTGCCCTATTGATTCATTTTGAGCTGTCACCTAAAATACTCCAATTCTTTTCCATACCTAAAACAAATTCATTTCTTTCCCATTTTTTACCTAATTGAATGGGGTTTTGTTTTGTTTTTTGTTTTGTCTGTTTTTTAAAAATATGAATGCATAAACAAACATTTATCACTTCACCTTGTTAGATGCAGTCTAGGCAGCAAGAGCTTTGGCCTAATTCTGTCTTCATTAGCTTTTACTATCTTTCTTGGTTTCATGTCATCTGTCAATTTCATGAGTACTTCACTGTCTATGCATCTAAATCACTGATGAAAATATTGAACCAGATCAAGGCACATCTCTTGAAATTTCCTTCCAAGCTGATGTTGATGCAGTACTCAATACCCTTTGGGGATGATTTCTCAACCAGTTATTATTCCACCTAGTTGTACTTGTACCCAGGACAAATCTGCATGGCTGTCAAGTATGTTTTTGTCAATAGCTTTGTGGTAAGTATACATTTTACTAACCTAACAGCATAGCAACCATCTCAAAAGAGTGAAACCAAGGCAAGTATAACAAAACTTATTCTTGGTGCTTCCATTTTAGAACCCAGCAATTCCCACTGCTTTTTAAATTACTCACCAACCTCCCTTTATTAACCCATTCTACAAAAAGACCCAGCCATCAAACTCATCATTTGGGGACTTATGGACTGTGCCTTTGGCCCTCTTTTAAAGATCAAAAACACACTCTTTGACTAGTTTCTCCGTACCTTTCGAAAAATTCTCCTAGTAAGGTTTTTGTGAAGAATAATTGAAATATCCTGTGTAAAGAAACTAGCAGCAGAATGTTCAGTGTAATGCACAACAAATAATAGTTTTCCTCCTCCTTCCTCACTTCAACCAGGAAAACAACTTTCCATTTAATTCCATTAAAATCATTTAGTCTGCTTGATTGTGTGCTAATACATTACATTAGTTAGGCAGCTGTAAAAGGACACCTAAAATACAGGAGCTTAAGCAAAATAGAAGTTTATTTCTCTGACACGTAAACTACTGGGTAGGTACCACTGGTTGTTATGGCAGCTCCATAATAATCAAGGATCCAGTATCCTTCTCTCCTGTTCCTCTGGCACTCTTAAGAGGCAGCTTCCATCTCACAGTTTAACATGGTTGTGCCTGCTCTTCCTCTCTTTATTTGAGCCACTAGAAGGCAGAAAGGAAGGAAAGGGAGGGCATGCTCTTTCCTCCAATGTGAATAACCCAGGAATTTCAGGCATCTTTTTTTGCTCTTATTTCATTGGCCAGAACATATAACTGAAAGTGAGGCTGGGAAATGATCATCTCCATTTAACTCATCTTGGTTTGCCCAGCTCTTTTCAGGTTTTAGCACCAGAGTCCCGTATCCTGGGAAGCCCCTTAGTCCTGGGTAAATGGGCTGATGGATGGTCACCCTATGTCTAGCTAAAATGTGTAGGTTCTAAAGAGAGAGGGAGAAATAGATATTGATGGACCACTAGATCCCTTCCTTAATCTCCAGTTTGTCTTGTGAGGCTGCTATTTTTTTCTGTTTGAGGGACTGCTTTTCTTGTTCTCACCCTGAAGGTACTTCTTGAAATAGAGGACTAAAGCAAATAGGTGATGATGAGTCTTCCTTGTTCTTATAATCTGCTGGCATCCCATCTATTATTATACATGTTTCTCTTGGCTGTGAATATTTATTTCAGGTCCATTTGATGATCTTGGCATTTTAAAAAAAAGCACTCAGACAATTCACAAAATAATAAAAATGGCTAATAAGAACATAATTAGATGCTTAATACTAGTAATGAGGAAAACGCATATTAACAAAACACACAATGAGGCCAGGCATGGTGGCTCACGCCTGTAATACCAGCACTCTGGGAGGCTGAGGCAGGCAGATCACTTGAAGAGTTCAAGACCAGGCTGGCCAACATGATGAAACCACTTCTCTACTAAAAATGCAAAATTTATCTGGGCGTGGGGGCAAGCGCCTGTAGTTCCAGGTAATCAGGAGGCTGAGGCATGAGAATCACTCGAGCCCAGGAGGCAGAGGTTTCAGTGAGTTGAGGTCGCGCCACTGCACTCCAGCCTGGGCGACAGAGTAAGACTCTGTCTAAAAAAAAAAAACAAAAAAAAAACCCCACAATGAGATCCACTGCATATTCATTAGAATGACTACAATTTATAAAGACTAATAATAGCAAATATTGGTGAAGATGTGGTGCTACTGGTATTTTCATAAACTGCTGTTGAGTTTATAAAATATTGCACCACCTTTGAAGACAGGTTGGCAGTATCATAAAAAGTTAAAAAGTTAAACATACACCTACCATATAACTCAGCCATTCCACTCCCAGGTAATTTGTCCAAGAAAAATAAAAGTGTAAGTTCATACAAAGACTTGGTTACAAATATTGATAGCAACTTTATAATATCCATAAACCTATAGGCAACCCAAATGTTCAACAGATAAATGGACAAATTGTGGTATATCCAATACAATAGGATGCCACTGAGCAATACCAAGGAACAACCTCTGATGCACTCAAAAACAAGGATAAATCTCAGAATCATTACACTGAATGAAAGAAGCCAAACAAAAAAATAAAGAGCCCTTACTGTATAATACCATTTGCATAAAACTCTAGAAAATACAAATTGATTATGGTGACAAAACAGAGCAGAGGCCAGGTGAGGTGGCTCACGCCTACAATCCCAGTGTTTTGGGAGGCCAAGGCAGGAAGATCACTTGAGGTCAGAAGTTTGAGATCAGCCCAGGCAGGGGGTCCCTCAGAACTCACACCAACCAGGAGGACTTGTCAAAAGCATGCTCACTTGGCCACTTTTACCACTTACCTCTGTCCTGGAAGGCACCAACTCAACTGCCCCATAGATAAGGCACCACGCTAGCAGGAGAACCCTTCGCTCTTGCTCCGTCCCTCCCCTGCCTTATGAAAGTGTCCACTTTCTGCTCCACAAGTGAAGCAGCACATTTGTAGGTTGAATGGATGTTTGTGCTACCTCCCCAGGCTAGTTTTGGAATAAACCACTCTCTTTGTACCAGACCTTGCTCTTGTTAACTGGACTGCATGCAGCGAGCAACTAACCCACTGTCTGGTCACAAGGCAACTTTCAAGGCGTGAAGAAAATGTTCAGTGTCTTTATTTTGTGATGCTTAATTTTGCACTTTAAATTTGTGTGGTTTATACATTAACAAAGCAATTTTTAGGAAGTGAATTGGTTTTGGCCGAACTAAACAATAGTGGTTAGCTTTGGAGGAGTTGGGGGTGACTGGAGTGTGTAATAATTGGAAGGAGCCAGGAAGATGTTTCTGGGAATGCTGGCGATGTTTTTTTTTTTTTTTGAGACGAAGTCTTGCTCTTGTCCCCCAGGCTGGAGTGCAATGGCGTGATCTCCGCTCACTGCAACCTCCACCTCCCAGGTTCAAGCCATTCTCTTGCCTCAGCCTCCCAAGGAGCTGGGATTACAGGTATCTACCACCACGCCTGGCTAATTTTTGCATTTTTAGTAGAGACAGGGTTTCACCATGTTGGCCAGGCTGGTCTCAAATTCCTGACCTCAGGTGATCTGCCCGCCTCAGCCTCCCAAAGTGTTAGGATTACAGGCGTGAGCCACCACACTCAGCCTGTTTTGGTTTTTTTATCTGGGTGCTAGTTACACAGATGTGTTCAGTTTGTGAAAATAAGTTGAGTGGTACAATTGTGCTTGCTTTGCCTTTAGGAATGAATGCTATAGTAAAATAGAAAATGTTTACTTAAAAAAAATCAAGCTCCATCTCCTTTATGTATTATTTTTCCTGGTATAATTCTTACACATCTGTCTAATACTGTAAGGTCTTCCTGGGTTTAACCCCTTTTTTCCATCTTTATGCATTTTTTTTTAAAGACTGACTATCAGAGCTTTCAAGGAACAACACAATTTTCTTGCAGTTATGTCCTTATTTTCTCACTAGAACAACTTATTCTATTTAATGGTATATATCCATTATACTGGTTGAATTTTAAGCAGTTTGAGATTGTAGACTATAAGCTCCTTTAGAGCAAGTGTTGGCTTCCAACACCTAGAAGAGTTCCTGGCATATCTTATATGCTTGATAAATAGCCATTCACTTCATCAAGGTTACTGCATATCTTCTTAATAAGCTACCTAATATGTGTTTCTTTTGAATAAAATAGGCTCTCCTATCATATTTGACTTTTCAATTTCATCATACTATCTTAGTTAATTAAAATTGTGAAATTGGCTGGGTGCAGTGGCTCACGCCTATAATCCCAGCACTTTGGGAGGCCGAGGCAGGTGGATCACCTGAGATCAGGAGTTCGGGACCAGCCTGGCCAACATGGCAAAATCCCGTCTCTATTAAAAATACAAAAATTTGCTGGACATGGTGGCACATGCCTGTAATCCCAACCACTTAGGATGCTGAGGCAGGAGAATCATTTGAACCTGGGAGGCGGAGGTTGCAGTGAGACAAAATCAAGCCATTGCATTCCAGCCTGTGCAACAAGAGTGAAACTCTGTCCCAAATAAATAAATAAATAAATAAATAAAAATAAAACTATAAATTTACCTGAGTGGCCAGTCCCTGCACACTGGAGAAACTGAGGCCATAAGCATGTGGTTTCTCAACTGCTTTCCTCATGAGACACTTGGGAATCTCCTACCCTCTTATTCCTCTCTCCATGCCATACTTGTTTTTTTCTACTTGTTTTTCCTTCTCCACATTTGTGTCAAAACCTCTTGTGTACTGTTTCAACGTTTTTCAACTGTGCATAGGTTATTTATTGTTTAAGATTTATTCTGCACGGTGGACTTCTGAATCATTTTTATTTTCATTTTCATACATTTCTTATGAAAAACAACCCCCGGGGGAGAGAGAGATCCAAGATGGCCGATTAGCAGCAGCTCAGGATTGTAGCTCCCAGTGAAAGCACAGAGAGCGAGTGGACGCTGCAATTTCAGACGAATTTTTGTTGCCCACAGATCGGGAGATTCCCAGTGGAGGAGCCACACGGGTCGCCAGCACGACTTTTTAGGCCAGCGCGGCTGTTTTGCCGGCACCCCGGAGTGGCGTAGCGCTTCTCAGGGCAGAGTATATGGGACTGGGTGCCCTTTGAGTCGGGCTCGGCTGGTCCCATCGCCACAAGGAGAACAGCAATTGGAAACGCTGAGGGCTGAGAGTTTCATAGTAAAAACAGCCGAACCGGGAAGGTCCAGCTCTGTGGGGAAGGGGCATCTGCCAAAGGAAAACTAAGAAACAGAAAAAACTTCATCACTGGGTGGAGAGAGATCCAAGATGGCCATTTAGCAGCAGCTCAGGATTGTAGCTCCCAGTGAAAGCACAGAGAGCCAGTGGACGCCGCAATTTCAGATGAATTTCTGTTGCCCACAAACTGGGAGCTACCCAGCAGAGGAGCCACACGGGTCACCAGCGCGACTCTTTTGGCCGGCGCGGCTGTTTTGCTGGTGCCCCAGTGTGGCGCGGCGCTTCTCAGTGCGGGACTGGGTGCCCTTTGAGTCAGGCTCGGCTGGTCCCATCCCCACAAGGAGAACAGCAATTGGAAGCACTGAGGACTGAGAGTTTCACAGTAAGCACAGCTGAACCCGGGAAGGCCTAGCTCTGTGGGGAAAGGGTGTCTGCCAAAGGAAAACTAAGAAACAGAAAAAACTTCATCACCTACAAGCCAGACGTCCACTCAGACCCAATCTGAAAGTCGGCAATTACAAAGATGACAGGTGGATAAATCCACAAAAATGGGAAGAAACCAGTGCAAAAAGGCTGAGAACACCCGAAATCAGAATGCCCCCCCTCCTACAGG
>CAUYLG010011235.1:0-53582 GCA_963573385.1 Cacajao melanocephalus | reverse complement strand
ACAGATTAACAGAGAGCTAAATCAAGAATAAACTGCCATTCACAATTGCTACAAAGAGAGTAAAATACCTAGGAATACAACTAACAAAGGATGTAAAGGACCCCTTCCAAGGAGAACTACAAACCACTGCTCAAGGAAATAAGAGAGGACACAAACAGATGCAGAAACATTCCATGCTCATGATTAGGAAGAATCAATATGACGAAAATGGCCATACTGCCCAAAGTAATTTATAGATTCAATGCTATCCCCATGAAGCTACCAATGACCTTCTTCGCAGAACTGGAAAAAACACCTTAAACTTCATATGGAACCAAAAGAGAGCCTGCATAGCCAAGTCAATTCTAAGCAAAAAGAACAAAGCTGGAGGCATCACGCTACCTGACTTCAAACTATACTACAAGGCTACAGTAATCAAAACAGCATGGTACTGGTACCAGAACAGAACAGAGGCCTCAAAGGCAATGCTACACATCTACAACCAACTGATCTTTGACAAACCTGACAAAAACAAGCAATGGGGAAAGGATTCCCTGTTTAATAAATGGTGTTGGGAAAACTGGCTAGCCATGTGCAGAAAGCAGAAACTGGACCCCTTCCTGACACCTTACACTAAAATTAACTCCGGATGGATTAAAGACTTAAACATAAGACCTAACACCGTAAAAACCCTAGAAGAAAACCTAGGCAAAACCATTCAGGACATAGGCATAGGCAAGGACTTCATTACTAAAACACCAAAAGCATTGGCAACAAAAGCCAAAATAGATAAATGGGATCTAATTAAACTCCAGAGCTTCTGTACAGCAAAAGAAGCAATCATTAGTGTGAACCTGCAACCAACAGAATGGGAAAAAATTTTTGCAATCTACCCATCTGACAAAGGGCTGATATCCAGATTCTACAAAGAACTAAAACAGATTTACAAGAAGAAAACAAACAAACCCATTCAAAAGTGGGCAAAGGACGTGAACAGACACTTTTCAAAAGAAGACATATATGAGGCCAACAAACATATGAAAAAATGATCGTCACTGGTCATTAGAGAAATGCTAATCAAAACCACATTGAGATGCCATCTCATGCCAGTTAGAATGGCAATCATTAAAAAGTCCGGAGACAACAGATGCTGGAGAGGATGTGGAGAAAAAGGAACATTTTTACACTGTTGGGAGTGTAAATTAGTTCAACCATCGTGGAAGACAGTGTGGTGATTCCTCAAGGACCTAGAAATAGAAATTCCAGTTGACCCAGCAATCCCTTTACTGGGTATATATCCAAAGGATTATAAATCATTCTATTATAAAGACACATGCACGCGTATGTTCACTGCGGCACTGTTTACAATAGCAAAGACCTGAAAACAACCCAAATGCCCATCAATGATAGACTGGACCAGGAAAATGTAGCACATATGCACCATGGAATACTATGCAGCCATAAAAAACAATGAGTTCGTGTCCTTTGTAGGGACATGGATGAATTTGGAAACCATCATTCTCAAGAAACTGACACAATAACAGAAAATCAAACACTCCATATTCTCACTCATAGTTGGGAGTTGAACAATGAGAACACATGGACACAGGGAGGGGAACATCACACACTGGGGTCTGTTGGGGGACAGTGGGGAGGGACAGTGGGGGGTAGGGAGTTGGGGAGGGATAATGTGGGGAGAAATGCCAGATACAGGTGATGGTGATGGAGGCAGCAAAGCACATTGCCATGGATGTACCTATGCAACAATACTGCATGTTCTGCACATGTACCCCAGAACCTAAAGTGTAATAATATATATATAATATATATTCTTTATATATATATATATGTTATATATATATATATTTATATATATATATATATATAAATATATATATATATATATAAAGAATCCAGGTAACTGTAGATAGAAGGTGCTGGATCTTCCCTTAGGCTCACCCTCCCTCAGCTTTTTCTGTACCCCAGGCCCCCAGTTATGATGGAAGGTAGAAGCGGGCTTTCTTGCCCTTAGGATTTGGTTAGGTTTAGGCCCTGATTTCTCCCACAATCTCTCCATCTCTTAGGTGGGCTCTGGGTCGGGTGTGGCTGGGTGTGACCTGGGCTTCTGCCAGGCAGCCTGCCCCTGCTGCTGTTCTCTCTCTCCACATTCGCGAGCCACTTTCCCATCTTGCTCCTTCGGGCCTAAGATGGGAAAGGACCTCACCAGGTGCCAGCTGGGAAGGCTTCACTAGCCATTGTTTGAGGTAGAATGAAGTTTTGTGGAGCATGAGGCAAATGAAATTTTGAGAGTTTTAAGAAAAAGAATTAAAAATTCTGGATTACAAATTTTAAGAACAGGACCTTGGAAGATGCCATGTGAATGAAGAACCCTGAAGCCGAAGGTTTTTTTTAGCCCGTCTTGGTTTCCTTATAACCTTACCCACAATTTGTAAATAGTCCTTCACTACTTTCCTCAATCACCCAGCTTGAGCATGCTCTGTCTTTCCTGTGCTGGGAACCTGACTCATTCTACTATGTGCCTAATTATGACTAACAAGTAACCCAGAAGATCTCTCTACCTGTACTTTCAACGGCCCCCCCAACATTTTCTTTTTCTCACAAAGCTATCAGGCTGAATTACTTTGCTTTGCAGTTGAGACGTAGTATGCTAATTTGGTAACTTTTTTTTTCTTATGCACAATGTGTAACTAAAAAAATATAAAGGATTTGAAATTTGTAGCAAAAGTATTTCTTATTCTACCTCCTGGATTGTGTGCATATCCTGATTAACATAATCAAATTACTGACTAGTTAGTTCCTAATTAAAGTTTAGCCAAACTAGAAAATGGAAATGTGTTCCTTGTGAAGTGGTCAAATTAGTTCCTTTTTTATTAACTTGTAATCCAAAAAGTACATTCTTTTTTTTTTTTTTTTTTTTTTTTGAGACAGAGTATCGCTCTGTTGCCAGGCGCCAGGCTGTCAGCTCACTGCAACCTCCACCTCCCGGGTTCAAGCAATTCTCCTGCCTCAAACTCCCGAGTAGCTGGGACTACAGGCATGCGCCACCATGCCCAGCTAATTTTTGTATTTTTTTTTAGTGGAGACGGGGTTTTACCATGTTGGCCAGGATGGTCTCGATCTCTTGACCTTGTGATCTGCCCGCCTCGGCCTCCCAAAGTGCTGGGATTACAGGCGTGAGCCACCACGCCCGGCCCAAAAAGTACATTCTTTATGCAATTTAAAAAGAATGACTTGTGCAATAATTCATGTCAAAGATCAAGAATGGTTACTTTAAAACACTTAAAAGCCACTGGTGAGTCTCCGAATCTAAGTACTAAAGAACCAAGGACTAAACTTCAGTGGGATCATCCATGTATAAGTACATGATGAGGGAGATGGGGAATAAGTTGGGGGGAAGGGGTGAAGTGGCCCTTGGAGACAACAGACTCAGCCTGCCTGCCCCACACCAGGCACAGCTACAGTCAAGTCAGAGTCCCTGGCGCGGATTGGGACCCAATGAGAAGAGAAATGAGAGCTGGAAGAGAGGAACAGACAAGCCTCTCCAACACAGCGTGGACTCTAGCTAGACTGACTCTGAGACTTCTAGTGACCTTGAGATCTTATAACTTCAAGTCAGTTTAGCCATGTTTTAAAGTGTGTCAGAAAATAGTGAGTTTATTCCTAGAAAATGGAACCATCTTTACCTTTCCAATTAATATACCCTGCCCAGAAATTTCTTAGTTTCCTGTAGTTTCTAGTGAGAATTGTTGACTTTCTAGCAATAGTTAAATTAAGAAGCAGACTGCACACTTTTATGAACAGAACTCAGGAATACTACTAAATGGGATCAAATCATTTATTCTCTCAAAAATTGTACATCTGTCTATCATACAGGATATTGAGAAATTCATGTGAAATGATACATGTGAACATGTTTTGAAAAGCACAAAGTGGCCTATGATAGTGATGACTGGCTTTATTAACAGTGCGATATTTTGCTGATGTTTTGCTCAAGTTAAAATTATAGAAGGTAAGCAAATAATACAATGAATTTATGGTTCTCAGTTGGTGAGAAGGAGATAAAAATAACAGCTTTATCAGAAGTGGTTTCTAATAGAGTTAACTTGTCTGCAGAACTTGGCATATCATTGCTTATGAGCACTCATCTTTAATGTATCATGGCTAGAATAAAGAAAACAAATATAACGATACTATTTTAAATCTCTTTTTTGCAGCTCATAAGGTATTGAAGATATGCAACTAGGCAGGGTGAACACTTTTGAATCACCCTATGTAAAATAGCACTCTCACTTTCTAGAATCTATTCTCCTTTATTTTTTCTTCATGGCACTTAACGTTACCTGAACCATATTGCATATGTATTTGTACACTTCTTTATTGTCATCTCTGTTTACAGAATATAAGCTTCATGAGGACAAGCATGTTATTTTGTTCACCTGTGTCCCTAACTCTTCATCAATGCTTGGTACCAAAAGGCACTTAAATATTTATCAAATTTACAAATTTTCCAGAAATGCCTTATTCTCCAGCCTATCAATAATTAATAGTCAGACAATGGTATATCATAGAATGGACAGTGGTTTGTGGGCAATCACTTTATTACCAAACCTGAGTGAGCAATCTTCAGACAGAAACAAAGGCCTGTCTCTAGCCTTATTCTCTTTCTCATATGACTCCCCAAAATCCAGTTTCTAAAATATTCTTCCTCTGGATTATTTTCAGGATAAACTGAGATGTTTGTAAAATGCCTAATATGATTTCTGGGGAAGAGAAGGGAACTGGAAAAGGAAACCATGAAAGAAATAGATATTTGACCCAAAAGCACAGGCAGTAAAAGCACAAAGTAGACAAACGGGATTACAACTAAAAAGCTTCTGCATAGCAAGGGAAACAATGAAAAGAGTAAAAGGAAAACTTACAGACTGGGAGAAAACATGTGCAAATCACACATTGGATAAGGGATTAATATCCAGAATATACACGGAATTCAGACATCTCAACAGCAAAAACAAACAAACAATCATTTTTTAAAAATGGAAAAAGGATCCAAACTGGCATTTCATGAAAGAAGACATGTAAATACCCAAGAAGCTGATTTTTTTTTTAATGCTCAACATCACTATTCATCAGGGAAATGAAAATGAAAATGACAATGAACTATCACTTCACTGGTTAGAATGGCTATTATCAAAAAGGTGAAAGGTAAGTGGTGATGAGGATGTAGAGAAAAGGGAACTCTTACACACTGTTGGTGGGAATATAAATTAGTACAGCCATATGGAGAATAGTGTGGAAGTTCCCTAAAAAAACAAAAATAGAACTGCCAACAATCCTACTTCTGGGTACATATCCAAAAGAAATGAAATCATTATGTTGAAGAGATGTCTTCCCCTCTCTGTTCATTGCAGCCTTATTCACAATAGCCAAGATATGGAATCAACCTAAGTGTCCATCAGTGGATGAATGCATAAAGCAAATGGTGTATATATACACAATGGACTATTATTCAGTCTTAAAAAAGAAGGAAATTCTGTCATTGGGAACACCATAGATGAACCTGGAGGACATTGTGCTAAGTGAAATAAGCCAGACATAAAAGGATAAATACCACATGATCTCACTTATATTTAGAATCTTAAAAAGTCAAACTTATAGAACTGGAGAGTAGAATAGTGGTTACCAGTGGGCTGGGGGAAGTCTGGAGAGAGATTTGTCAAAGGGTATATACTTTCAGTTAGACAGGAGAAATAAGTTTTCAAGATCCATTGCATAGCATGGAAACCATAGTTAATACTAATGTAGTAGATATTTAAAAATTGCTAAAAGGATAGATTTTCAATGCTCTCATTACGAAAAATAAGTTCTGAGGTGACAAATCTGTTAGTTATCTGGATATAATAATTTCACAATGTATACATCAAAACATCACATTATATCCCATAAATATATACCATTGTCAATTAAACATTTAACCTTAAAAATTTTTAAGTAAAAAAACACATGCAGAAAGAAACATATATTTACATTTGAAAGTCAGAATATATAAATAACTACACTGAAAAATATATAAATTATCCTTAATTTTTTTCGGCCCAAAATACCATTGTTACATTTTTTTTTTTCTTGGCTTTTTTCCCCCAGGGCATTACACAGTATCATTTTGTATATGCCGTTTGGTATGCTGTTCTTTCACCGAGTTCAAACCAATAAATATACCTCTATTTTTTTTTTTTTTTGAGATGGAGTCTCACTTTTTTGCCCAGACTGGAGTGCAGTGGCATGATCTTGGCTCACTGCAACCTCTGCTTCCTGGGTTCAAGCAATTCTCCTGCCTCAGTCTCCAGAGTATTTGGGATTACAGGTGTGCGCCATCATGCCTGGCATAATTTATTTTTAGTAGAGATAGGCTTTCACCATGTTGGTCAGGCTGGTCTCAAACTCCTGACCTCAAGTGATCCACCCACCTCAGCCTCTCAAAATGCTAGGATTACAGGTGTGAGCTATATTAATATTTTGGATGGTAGCATTGAATTTCATTACGCTGATATGCCACAATTGCTACAGTTGTTCATTTATATTATTTTCAATGTACCACAGGCTGCAGAAAATGTATTCCTAGCTTATCTCTACATATATCATTAATTATTTCCATAAGATACATTCCTAATGGGATTGGATCACAATCCCATTCAGGATTATAGCATTTGGGATTGTGTCTTTAGGGACTGTGATCTAAACCTGATCAGAGAGAACAACAGGAGACTTAAGGGTAGCAGCAATATTCTATTTCTTGACATATGTCTAGTTATACAGGTGTTTGCTTTATAATTATAATTAATAATTATACTCTGCATTTATATGTTCATACGCTTTTCTGGTGTAAGCTATATTTTACAAAACTAGGTAGCTTGCCTTTCTTTGGTTTCAAGTGCCATTGACTATGTTTTATATACCTCTTGGCCTTTCATTTTTCCTCTTTTGATTTATCTCAGCTGACTTTTTTTGCCCAGGCTGGAGTGCAGTGGCACAATCTCAGCTCACTGCAACCTCCACCTCCCAACCTCAAGCGATTCTTGTGTCTCAGCTTCCTGCATAGCTGGGACTACAGGCACGCACCACCACACCTGGCTATTTTTGTTTTATTTTTCATTTTTGTATTTTTGGTAGAGATGGCCATGTCAGCCAGGCTGATCTTAAACTCCTGAGCTCAGGCGATCTTCCCACCTCGGCCTCCCAAAGTGCTGGGATTACAGGTGCGAGCCACCACACTTGGTCTCGCTTGACATTTCTTAAGAACCTACGTGTGCCAAGCACTTCCTAACAGTCATGTGGGGTGATAAGTGTTATCTTCATTTCACATTTGAGAAAACTGCAGGGTGAAAAGGGATTTGCCAACAGTCACACATAGCTGATGGGACTAGAAGATGCATAATAATGTTTGTGCTGTTTCTCTTCTTCTATTGCTTGTTTTGTTCCTTTGGGCTATATTTGACTATCACACACATGTAAACATGAACAGGGACAAACAAGGTAAGTCCCCTCAGACACAGAAAGAACTGGAAGCAGAGCCTGCTGCTAAGGAGTGCAGAGGGAAGGGGGACAGGTGTAAAAGATGGGAAATAGACTATGGAGACCAAGGAGTGGGGGCTATGAGGGACAGTTCCAGGAGAGCCCAAAAAGCCACATTGAACTGCTGAACTTAAGAGCAGTTCACACTTCCTCTCGTCGGGGTGAAATAAATCCTATAAAATTATCCTTGTAAGGGTTTTCATTCAACATCGAATGTCTTTTCCCACTCAATTCCTTTCTACCAGAAATTTCCTTTCCTTTCTGGTGTCAGGAAGACCAGACTCATTTCCCCTTGTAAGGAATTTGGTTTTATTCTTTGCCCCTTCCATTAGACTCCGTCTTGGGCTGGTGTGATAGGGGGTGGGGGAGGTGGCAGAGGTTAGGACTGTATGTGTGTCAAGAGTGGGCTGACGATGAGAAATGTCCTGCTCCTTCGGATTTGAAAAGTGAAATATTTCATCACCCTCTTACCACCATGTTCCCGGCAGGCAGCGGGAGCCTCAGATGCCTTCTGTCTCTGCCTTGGCTTGTGCGTCTGGATTGCGTTTTGCAAACACTGCTCCTGCATAGGCTTGAGGTGGACAAGCCTGTGCGCCAGGCTCTCCTGCCCTGCTCTAGTCCTGGTTATGCCTGGAGGCACAGGCAGCCGGTTCCTGCCCATTTCAACACTTTGAATGAAAATTAAAATGTCATCTCACTAGCCAATACGCTGTCAGTACCTGCAGCACTTGCTTCTTTATCTTATATCACAGAGAAATTCAAGAGAGAAACAACCTCCAAAATGATCAGCCTGGCCAAAACACCTCCTCATCCTGCCATTCTCCTCATCCCAAGTTTACCTATCAATGTACGTAGGCTATAGTTAACTTAATCTGCTTAGTACATTTTTAGATATTTACAATTAGTCTCTAATATGATGGTTGACCAAAATATCAGAAATTTCACTTAAAATTATTTTTGAAGGTTCATAGTCATGATGCTTTTAAACCTAGATTAAAAAAAATTTTGGCAAATCGTTTCAAAAAGGTTTTTATTTTGTTTTATCACAAAGTATTCATTCTGTTAAGATTTAAAGGGGAAGATGAAGAGCTTATACCTTAGTGTAAAGATGATTTGTCAGTGTAGTTATTAAGCCATTGTGTCTAAAATATCAAATGATAAGGAAAGTGTTAAAGTATTAACAAAGAAAAGAAAGGCAATAATGCCCAACACTGAATCAGGGCTTTATACTTACGCCTCTATGACCAAACTAGTGAAGCAAAGTTTAATAGGGCTTATGTAAACTTCTTTTTCTTAAAGGTTTACAAGATTGCTTTTTCTTATAATTTATTTTAATCCCAACCACTTCTTAAATGGTAGGGTCGTAAGAAGTCAAGTGTCTCCAATAAATTTTTGTGCCCTAATAAAATCCTGTTTGGGGAAAGTATGTGCAATACATAATAACTTGTTATGGGGACAGGCTGGTGAGGGCAGAAGGCAGTCAACACCCACTGCGAACACATGTCAAAGATAACCTACATTTTAAAGAATGTGTAATAGAGTCCTAACTTTGCCTACCAGTGAGAAAAACAAAAATCAATCCTTACTCTCAAAACAGTATTTACCCACTAGTCTTTCTCCAAGAAGTTGAATAGCAGTTTGCCCTTGAAATTTGAAAAGGGGGAAGGGGGAAAAGTTTAAAAAAAGAAAAAACACAAGGGAAAAAAGGATTAAATAAGTTCTTTATAGTACACTCAACAACAGGTCTATAAAATTGACATTGTAAGAATGACTGATGGAACTAACTCAAATATATTCAATGACAGTAGCTTGTGAACGATTACCTGAAATATTTTAAAGAACCCAGAAAAGCACAGACAGCAGATCCTCTACTGGACATTTTAATTTCCGATTCAAGCCCAAGTCTCCAAGGGTCCTCAGCCCCCCACTATATTCCACATATTCACAGATGTTTCAGATTTTTGAGCCCCCCCAAAATGGCCAGATCTAGACAATAAATACATTGTGAAGTTACGTGATGTGATTAATAATACTATATAAGTCCAAAACAAAGTCTTAGGCAATAAAAAGAAAAAAAAGTTCAGTTCGTTTCTTACCATGGTGTTGCTTCTTTTTTGTTTTCTATAGATACACCAAGAGAATATGGCAAGTAAAATGTAGCCGCGCGTGCATTACCATATCACTCTTCTTACTTCTCAAAATACCATTGTCTCATTCTCCTCCTTCCAGCATACCCTGGTGAACGCTCATCAGCTCAGTTTTGGCAGTGCTGCTGTCTCCCAGAGCCAGAGCTGAATGACAGACACTGACTGCCTATGTGAAAAGCACGTTTAATAAGGGTGTGTTTGATTCGAGAGTTGAAAGTGTTAAAGAGGTGTGCCCTTTTTTGGGTGTGACACTAAACCAAAATTGCTGAAAAGACAGCAGAGGAAGTAGTAGGTAGTTTGTAGAAAGTTGCCCTGCGAACATTAAATTACATGAAAAACCTGACTGTAGGATTATAGATAGACAGGAAGTAGGTAGAGAAAGAAAAATAAAATACGGTAGGTTTGATTTTCCTCCTCTGGTGAACAAGGTCAATTTTCTTTAATGCTGTGTGTTTTGTTCTGTTTTAATTCCAGCTTTTACTTACACTTTTTTAAAAAACAAAAGTATACATTATTCACTACAAGCTACATCGCATGTGCCATTACAAAAATGTGTGGAAGCATGCAACATAATAATTGAAAAGGCAAAAATTGTGTTCACTTCATAATACTTAAATAATGGACACCTAAATTTATCAATATAATTCAATAATTATAAATTACCATAACATTTAGTCTATAGTTTCTAGTTCCTATAAGTCTTATCAGAAGTTTTCAGTACTTGATAACAAGTTACATTCTTCCGCAAAATAATGACACTACTATCCGATCTCTTAGTTACTTAAGTCTTTGATGTACATCAGGAAAAAATGCTCTCCTGTTTCTTTCATCATGACCACCAGTATTAGAGAGGTATATTAAACATCTGCTGGCTCATGTCTATGTATTGGTAATGGTGAGTATGTGTTTGAAACGCCATTCTTCTTTTTAAAATTTAACTATGAGAGAAAGCACGTAACATAAAATGTACCATGTTAACCATTTTTAAAGTGTAGAGTTCTATAGTGTTAACTATATGTATATTATTGTACAATAGATCTCCAGAACTTTTTCATCTTGAAAAACTGAAATCTATAATCACCCAGAAACTCCCCATTCTCCTCTGCCCACATCCCCTGGCAACCACAATTCTACTTTCTGACTCTGAGTTTGACTATTTAGGTATCTCATCTAAGTGGAATCATACAATACTTGTTTTTGGTGACTAGCTTCTTTCATATAGCATAATGTTTTCAAGGTTATCTATGTTGTATGCATATGTATGCAGACCAATACATAGAGTACTTCATTCTTTTTATGGCTGAATAATGTCGCATTGTAGACATATACCATATATTCTTTTTTTTTCCCTTTAACTTTTATTTTAAATTCCGGGGTACAAGTGCAGAATGTGCAGGTTTGTTACATAGGCAAATGTGTGCCATGGCGGTTTGCTGCATAGATCAACCCATCACCGAGGTATTAAGCCCAGCATCCATTAACTTTTCTTCCTGATGCTCTCCCTCCCCTTGCCCGCTGACAGGCCCCAGTGTGTGTTGTTCCCCCATAATGCGTCCATGTGTTCTCATCCGACTTATAAGTGAGAACATGAAGTGTTTGGTTTTCTGTTCCCGTATTAGTTTGCTGAGGATAATGGTGTCTCGCTCCATCCATGTCCCTGCAAAGGACATGATCTTCTTCCTTTTATTACGGCACATATTTTTTATTCATTTATTTGTTGATGGGCATTTGGGTTCCTTCCATCTCTTGACTATTGTGAATAATGCTGCAGTGAACACGGGTGTGTGAATATGTCTTTGAGATCCTGCTCTCAATGCTTTTGGATATATACCTCCTGGGATTGCTGGATTATAAGGTAATTCTAGTTTTAACTTTTTGAGGAATTGCCATACTTTTTCCCATAGTAGCTGCACCATTTATATTCCCAGCAACAGTGCATAAGAGTTCCAGTTTCCCAACATCTTCACCAACTTGTTATTATTTTTTGATTGTGGCCATCCTCATGGATACAAGGAGATATTTTATTGTGGTTTTAATTTGCATTTCTCTAATAATTAATAATGTTGAGCATCTTTTCATATGCATGTTAGCCATTTGTTTATCTTCAGAGAAATGTCATTCAAGTCTTTCTCCCATTTTTAAAAGATTATTTTTGTTTTTCAAAAGGGTTATATTAAGTAAATAGCAATATCTAATTTTACAAAAATATTACAAAATTCCCCAGGCTTGGCAAGAAATAACTCAGTTTTTCCTGATCTAAACTCAACTGTAATTTTCTCTGTAAGTCTATGTAAAACAATAAAAATAGAATAGATTAAGAGTTAAGCTCTCCTAAAAGTAAAAAAAAAAAAAAAAATTAAGAAATAGAAAAAGGTTAATTGATGAAAAGACTCAATGGTCATTTGCCTACCATGACTAAATGTACAGAATGTCACACTCGTGGTTACGTGAGGTCTCCCATATTTCATTTATTCATTCAACAAGCATTTATTGGTTTACCAGCCTTGCAGATTCAGGGATTAAATGACAAGTCTCTCACATTAAGAAACTCAGTTTGAGGTAAAAGGGAAGGAAGAAGGATGGATATGTGAAGACAATACAAGGGGATATTATTATAATATTTAGAGGTATGTATATAAGTGCTATATGATAATAGCTACCATTTATGGATGGCTTGCATAGAAAATGTAGTGCTTTGTTGAGAAGGTGGCATTTGAATAAATGCTTAAAATACATGCACCCTAGCTCTGAACACTTCCTTCCTTCCTCCTTTTTCTCTTCCTCCTTCCCTCCCTCTCCCCCTTCCTTCCTTTCTTCAGAATATTATGGCCGATAGCAGATAAAACCCTTATAATCTAATACTAATCTAATTAATTCTTTAGGAATCATTTATATAAAAAACATTTGTTTGGTACTATCGCTTTATAAGTACTTGAAAACATAATATGAAAATAAGAATTACTCTATTAACCCAACCTGCACAGAAAAGATATGAAACAATTAGTATCTTCTATGTAGTACCTACCACGTACTCAGTATGGAAGGGATAGGAAACGTATGACTTATTTGACTTATCTTGACATCTAGAAGTTTATAGGCTTGTCTATAAAACAAGCACCAATGTGCAGACAGACATATAATTAGCTGCTAAAGTATGTAGCCGAGATCTGTGTAATGCTTTAAGAGTTCAAAGAGGAAGACATCAGTGAGGGTGTGCAGCCAGAAGGCCACAGGAAGAACTCGGGACTAGCCTTAAAGGATGGATTTAATAAGACGAGAGCCAAGAAAAGGCATTCTGGATGAGGGGAACAGATTGAAGAAAGGCAACCAAATGACACCAGGTTCAGGGGTTGAACTGGAGTTATGGGGCATGAAGGAAGTTGGTGGAATGAATACATGGGAAGTTGAGTAGGGATGATTGATCTCATTTGGAGAAAGCCTTGAAAGGCAAGACAAGAAGCTTAGATGTGATGTCATGGGAAATGTGAAACCTTTTCAGGTTTCTGAGCAGGAAAGTGACATGATCTGCAGCTGTGCTGGACGAAGACAAGCATGGCAGCCTCTAGTGGGCCTGAGTGGATGAGGACCTAGACTCAGCAGTTTAGACGTGACATGCTAAAGGACCTGAAGCGACCACCAGATATGGAAATGGAGGGAGGAAAAGAAAGAACCGAGGGAAAGCAGACACTGAAAGAGAGAGATGAATCCAAAAGAACTCCATGATGCAGAGTCCCGAGGCCTGGAAGAGCTCTGGAGAGCTCCGTTGGAGGGCAGGGAGTCCAGCTTGGGTCATGGTGAACTTACGGGAGAGTTAATACTTCCAAGTGGAAATGGCCACAAACCATGTAGGTTTCACTCTCAAAGCTATGCCTCTATAATTTATCTGAGCCCTAAAAGTCAGTCTCATAGCAGATCACAATTTGGTAGGAAAAAATACAACCTCCAGTTTGTAAATGGCATTATTAACTCTGTTATAGGGCAATGTTCCCTGGAAAAGACAAAAGGCACATCTCCCTCCCTCCAGCCTCCATCAGCATTTTCCAGTTTTTGATCAGGAGTCAGTCCTTTTGCCTCCACACATGTGGCTCATGCTGAGGAGCCTTTGTACTGAGACCTTCATTAATAAGCAAACGCAATAACTGCTCTGACACGACTTGTGAGTATTTCATCATTTTGTTTAAATAAAGTGTTTGAAAAAAAGGGCAATGCTTTGTGGTTATCATAATGAATGAAATAAATATAGCAAGCCTGTAGTTTTGTTTTTAAACAAACCAATGAAATTCTATTGCAAGCGGAGGCTTCGTTAAATTAACATCACACAGAGATTAGAGGAAGACCTGCCAGTTTTACTTACTTTCCAGCTTTAATCAAGGTATTATACTATGTCATGAGGACACATTTTTTTAAAGTACAAGTTGAAGAAGGATCAGGTGCTCATCACTAGCCACAGGCCTTTTCACAGAGTGTGAGGAATGGAATGGGAATTTGGCACACCTTCAACTTCCTGCCCCCTTGGCCAAATTTGCCAGGGGTCAATTCTAGCTTGAGAACTTTCCTCACACATGCTCATTCTTTCTGTGAATCTGTATTCCTGCTCCTGACTCTATGACTGAGTTTCTGCAAAGCACAGATGTGGGGCTAAATGTGAAGAAAAGCAAAACTGCCGGCCCCTGACATTCCTCCCACATCTGCTAGCCCTGCCCTTCCACATCACATTGGAAAAAATTCATGCAAACATATTTCAGCCAAGAGTCACAGATGACGTGCATGTAAATAAATGTAGAAAGTGTTCATAGGGCCCTAGCAATCTTCCGAGTGTGAAAAATATGACATTTCTGAAAGACATAATCTTTAATTCACGATCCTTTACCTTAATCTCCTCAATCTACTTTATTAGTTTTCAATTAGTCCCTCTTTCATAGTCTCCCTGGTGAAATGTTCCCCCAAACTAAGCTACAGAATTTTCTTTCTGTCCTCGTTCATTTAGCAAACCTCAGTCCAGGCAGGTCTGGCTTAAACATGATTATCCCACAGTTGTTGCCTCCCCAAAGCTTACCCCCGATGGGGAAAACAGCCTGCATTCACACCAGGGTGAACGATGAATTCTCCTTGCTGTTTTAAGAGGCCAACAGCATTACATCACCCCACCTTTGTAGATATATTTCACTAAACAGTAGGTAGGAATTCTTAGAGGGAAATGACAACAGTAATGTGGAACAAAGGACCCCTCTATGGTTGGCTTTTCATGCCCTGCTGGAGTCATTAGTCTCTTCACAGAAGACAAAATCTTCTCATAGTTCTTTATGTTTCTCCACCTATGCACTTTTTAGATATCTGAGGCATTTAACCTCTGTTTCCCCGGATACTAATGAACAAACTTAATGCATCATTTATAGAGGATAATTTTGTGTTCTTATTTCTGGGTTAAATAAAATGAACTGAAATCAATTCTAAACAACAGAAACTACAACCAAACTAAAATGATATAAAATTATTAATGTTTTCATTTTCTTTTCTTTTTTCTTTGAGATGGAGTCTCGCTCTGTCACCCAGGCTGGAGTACAATGGCTCAATCTTGGCTCACTGCAACCTCCACCTCTTGGGTTCAAGCAATTCTCCTGCCTCAGCATCCTGAGTAGCTGGGACTACAGGTGCATACCATCACACCTGGTTCATTTTTTGTTGTATTTTTAGTAGAGACAGGGTTTCACCATGTTGGCCAGGCTGGTCTCAAACTCCTGACCTCAGGTGATCCACCTGTCTCGGCCTCCCAAAGTGCTGTGATTACATGCATGAGCCACTGTGCCCAGACAATGTTTTCATTTTCATTCTAGCAAAAAACTGACAAGGGAATTATATCTTTTTTCATATACATTATATAAAGACTTACGTTACATAGTAATTTGTTGTTTTTTCTATTTTGAAGCAATTTTTGCTCTTGTGACACAATCAAATCAACAAAATCAACATTTTTTCAAGACCTTGGCCCACCGAGAGTGACATCAACAAGATGGCCAACTAGAGTTGCCTGGCTTTCATCTACCGAAACAATGAATAAACAGCTATATTCTGACTGGAGTGACTGAGGAAGTGTGCTGGAGAGCACCAGGAAAATCACAAAACTCCTGTGCATCACAGAAGACCATGACAGCTCGCTCCATAGAAAAGGGATCAAGGAATCCTGGCTCTGCCACACTGTCTCCTCACTGGGATCAGGTCAGAGCTGGAGGGACCTCTTATGGGGAAAAAATAAGCTGTGGACCCTTGGCAGTGTCCACACTGCCACAGACTGCGGTAGTCATTGCTGCAGGAGGGTCCTCAGTTCTCACAGCCTCTAAGTCCAGTGTGAACAGTTGCTGGGAGTCTAAACAGCTGCATTTCCCAGAGCAAGAACTCCCTTGACACCTTCCACCCCAGGATCTAAGCAGCTACAACACACCACTTTGAAACTGGACCCACATTTGGAGTGTGTCCTGCCAGTAGCCACCAATCCATCCCTGACACCTTGCCTTCATGCCGCTAAGTTCCCACAGGTGCCTGCAATACCAATACCCCAGCTGCCCAGAACCTAGGCCCAAAGGAACAACTGAGATACCCATGCCCAAATCCATGAGGCATCTTATCACCCAGGGACACAAGCCAATTGTGCAGTAGTGGGGATTCCATGTGCAGATATCAGGCTCACAGGCACCCACCCCCTGCCTGACAGCTGGCCTGAAGTCAGTCCACCCAACCAGAGAGAGTCGTGTACAGCCCCCGGCCTGCAAGCACCTGCTCCAGGATTGCTGGCAACGTAGTACCACCCCACCGTAGGTTACCAGCAGCGGCTACCCACATGTGCCTGTCCTGGGCCTTCTAGCCAGTCCCACCCCACCAGAGACAGTTGTGCACAACTGCTGGCCATTTACCCACTCCTGGGTTGACAGCTAGCTTGGAGGTGGCCCTGCACCACAGGAAGAGATCTTGTGCAGCAAAGAGGCCACGTACGTCTTCCCTGGCATGACAACAAGCCTGGAGGGGACCCCACCCCACTGGAGAGAACTCTCAGCTGCCCAACCTATACGCACCTGACCCAAACCTGACAGCACAGTGGTGACCATGCCATTAAGGAGAGCCCACCACATTATCTGCTGGCCTGCCACACCTGCATATGTCCAGCCAACAACCAGCTTAGTGCCCCTGACCCCAGCAAAACCATACCACCACAGTCATAGACTGCAGTCTGGGACACTGAGCTAATCGGAGACATTGCAGGTAAGGATTACAGCTGAAGAATCTTTATGAAGACCACACTGCTGAGTCCACCTACCCAGAACCAAAGCCAATGACCATTCCCAACAAACACCCTAGGACCCAAGCATAGGAAAAATCTTCTTCCTACAAAAGCTACTCCATAAAATTGGAAAAAGCAACTGTATTACTAGCTGGACAGGTATCAATGTAGGGACATAAGAAACAAAAAAGCAAGGAAAGATGACACCTCCCCCAAAACACAATAAGTCTCCATTAACAGAACCTCCCAAAAATGATATTTATGCAATGCCTGAAAAAGAATTCAAAATGATGAACTTAAGGAAACTCAGTAAAATATAAGAGAATACAACAAACAATTCAATGAAAGCAGGAAATCAATTCATGATCTGTATCAGAAATTCAACAAAAAGATATCATAAAAAAGAAGCAAACAGAAATCTTGGAGCTGAAGAATTCAATGAAAAAAATACAGTGAAGAAAAAATACAGCGATTGTGGCTTCTATTGAGGAATAAATAAAAATAAAAAATACAATTGAGAGCTTCAACAGCAGACTAGATCAAGAAGAAGAAAGAATTTCTGAACTTGAAGACAGGTCTTTTGAAAAAACTCATTCAGATGAAAGAAAAAAACTAAGTATAAAAATGAAGAAAGCCTATGGGGTTTATGGGGCACCATTAAGCAAACAAATATTTTTATTATAAGAGTGTCATAGAATGAAGAAATGGAGAAAGGCAAAAAAAAAAAAACCTATTGAACAAGATAATACTGAAAACTTCCCAAGTCTTGGGAGAGATATGGACATCAGGAAGTTCAAAAGTCTCCTGTGAGATTCAACAAACCCCACCCTCCACCACCTCAAAATTATCTCTGGGGGACATTGTAACCAAATTGTCAGAAGTCAAAGACAAAGAGAGAATTCTAAAAGCTGCATGAGAAGAATATCAAGTTACATATAAGGAAATCTTTATTAGCCTATCAGCAGATTTCTCAGCAGAAACCTTACAGGGCAGGAGAGAATGGGATGCCATAAAGTTCTGGGGGGGAAAGAAAAGTATCAGCCAAAATGCTATATGCAAAAGAGCTATTCTTCAGAAGTGAAAAGAAATAAAAGAACTTCTCAGAAACGCAAAAACTGAGACAACTCATCACCACCAGACCAGTCTTAAAAAAAATGCTTAAAGGAATGCTAAAATAGGAAACAAATGGGTGAAAATTAATATCATGAAAACACATGGAAGTACAAAACTCACCAATATAAGAAAATCCATATCCATACTCAGAATACCCCAGTGCTGTAAGGGCGCTATGTAAAATTTTCAATTCTCTAATATAAAGGTTTAAAGTCAAAAAGGTAAAAAACATCAATAGCTATAATAAGTGGCTAAAAAACACATAAAAGATAAAGATGTAAATTAAGCAAACAAAATGCAAAAAGGTGGGGGGAAAGCCTAGAGTATTTTTATGGAACTAAAGTTCTTAACTGCTTAAAATAGTCTATTATGATTACAACTTTTTATGTTAACCCCATGGTAATCACACATACACACATTTCAATAGATGCACAAACAAGAAAGAGAAAGGAAACAAAGCTTAGTACTGCAGAAAACCACCAAGTCTCAGAGGTAAACAACAAAAAGAGAAAGAAAAGAATAAAGAATCTGCAAAAACAAACAAACAAAAAATAGAAACCAATTAACAAAATGGCAGGAGTAAGTCCTTACCTATCAATAATAACCTTGAATATAAGTGGATTAAATTCTCCAGCTAAAAGATACAAAGTGACTGAATGGATATAAAACAAGACCTAACTATATGTTGCCTATAAGAGATGAACCTCACCATTAAAGGCAAACATTGACTGAAAGTAAAAGGATGTAAAAAGATTCCATGCAAATGGAAACCAAAGTGAACAAGAGTAGCCATACTTATATTAGATAAATTGCACTTTAAGTCAAAAACTGTGAAAGGAGGGAAAGAAGATTATTATACAATAATAAAGGGATTAAGTCAACAAGAAGATATAACTATTATAAATACATATACCTCCAATACCAGAGAAATATATAAAGCAAAGCTTATTAGATCTAAAGGAGAGATAGACTGCAATACAGTAATCATAGAGGGCTTCAACACCACACTTTGAACAATGGACAGACCATCTAGATAGAAAATCAACAAACTATGTCACAGACCAAATTGACCTAACAGACACTTACAGACCATTCCATCCAATAGCTGCAAAATACACATTTTTCTCAACCACACATAGAATATTCTTCAGGATAGATCATCACGTGTTAGGTCACAAAACAAGTCTTGAAAATTTTAAGAAGATATATTTTCAGACCACAATGGTATAAAACTAGACATCAGGAAGTAAAATTTTGGAAACCTTATAAATACATAAAAATTAAATAACATGTGTCAGGTCTCCATATGCAAGCCTGGAGCCTGAAAGTCTGAAGTCCTGCTTGCCTGGGCTGATGTCTCCCACCCCCTGCCTCTGTTCACCCTTGTCCCTGATTGCTTCCCCGGAAAAGCCCCTCACCCAACCCTGCCATTGGAACTGAACTTGTGGTCATGTATACTCCTTGCCCCCTACCCTCCACCACTGTAACTGATCTTACTCTGCAACACCCCCACCCCCCAAAAAAAACTACCCAAACCTATAAAACCAACTCCTATTCCACTGCCCTTTACTAATGCCCTTTTTGGCCTTAGCCCACCTGCACCCAGGTAAATAAACAGCCATGTTGCCAATCACACAAAGCCTGTTTGGAAGGTCTCTTCATTCAAAGAGCGCGTTTTTTCAACATTTGGTCCCAAAACTCAGGACGGGGAAACTCCTACAGGAGACCAAACCCCTGTCTCTGTTCTTGTGCTCCCTCCATGAAGAAATCTACCTACCGACCTGGGGTCATCAGACCAGCCCACAGACACACACCATCGGCTATTTTGGTAAGCAGTCTCTCTTTTTTGCTTTCCCATCCTTTTGTCTTTTCCTTTGCACTTCCTCCCCCTTTCGGTTTCGGTCCTTTTTTCCACTGCAAAGACAAGGAAAATCAGGTAAACCAGGTTTTTCCGTGAGGTTCATGATCGGAAAATCCTATGCAGATTACGGATCCAGGGACCCAGTTCCCCCAGGGGTTTGACTATTGTGGAGACGTTCACCCTAGTCACTCGCCCACCAGGCTCATGGCCGATATTGGTGGCAGGTCAACGTAGAGGACGCTGTCTTTGACTGCTCACCAACGACGAGGTTCAACCCAGGCTCAACTAGGGACAGCTGCTGAGCAGCTAGCTTGCGTGCCTATTCTCCTTGTCTCTGCTGCCTTTCCAGAACCATGGGCAATTGTCCGTCCTCTATCCCTCCCTCTCCCCGCTGGCCTGTGTTCTAAAGACCCTCAAGCCTCTTCAACTGTCTCCTAATCTAAAACACAAATGTCTCATCTTCTTCTGTAACACTGCATGGCCACAATACAAGTTAAACAACGGCTCCAATCGGCCAGAAAATGGCACTTTCAACCTCTCTACTTTACAAAATTTAAACAATTTTTGTTGCAACACGGGCAAATGGTCTGAAATTCCCTATGTCCAGGCATTTTTTTACACATCAATCCCCCGCTTATCTCTACTCCTTCTCTTCCCTTCTGTCTGCCCCTCCTTCCTCTGCTGGTAAGCCAGAATCTTCCTTGTCCATCAACCCTTCCAACCGTTCTCCTCCCCACTTGTCCAAACCAGGCCCTAATCTGGAACCTAACGCCACCCCCCAGAGCCTGCCTCCTCTTCCTCTGCCCACAACCCACCTCCTTATGCGCCTCCTGTCACCTCCCCACCTCGTATGTGGCCCAGCTTACAGTTTAGTCCCGAGGCTACCTCCTCTCCCCCTGCCCAACAATTCCCCCTTCCAGACGTGGCTGCAGTCAAAGGCATAGTTAGGGTGCACGTTCCTTTTCCTTTATCCAACCTTTCCAAACTGGCCACGGTTAGGCTCCTTTTCCTCAAATCCTCCAATACTTTACCCAGTCCTATAATCTCACCTGGAGGGACTTAAATGTCATCCTTACTTCTACTCTCACCCCTAAAAAACGGTTAATATGCATTTTATCACCCAATCAACCCCAACATGACAAAAAGGTACAGAAATTAAAATCTGGCCCTCAAACCCCACAACAGGAATTAAGCAACCTCACCTTCAAGGTGTTCAATAATAGGGAAAAATCTGCCCAGCAGCAGCGCATCTCAAAACTGCAGATGCTCACCTCTTCCATAAGACAAACCCCAGCCACACCACCGGCTCACAACAACTTCAAAGCGTCCAGACTGCAGCGTGTCCAGCCGCCCCTCCTGGACCTTGCTTCAAGTGTCGGAAACCTGGCCACTGGGCCAAGAAATAACTACAGCCCAGGATTTCTCCTAAGCCCTGCCCAATCTGTGCAGGGGGCCCCCACAGAAAGTCAATTGTCCGACTCATGTCACTGCTCCCAGAGCTCCTAATGCTCCAATGCTCGGCTTGGCGGCTAAAAACTAACACTGCCCTAGCATCTCAGAAGCCCCCTGGACCATCACGGATGCCAAACTTTGGGTAACTCTTACGGCAAAGGGTCAGTCCATCCCCTTCTTAATCAACACCGGGGCCACCGTTCCATGCTACCTTCTTTACAAGGACCTGTCTCCTTGGCCTCCATAACTGTTGCGGAAATTGACGGCAAGGCCTCCAGGCCTCTCAAAACTCCCCAGATCTGTTGTCAATTAGGCCAGCACTCCTTTCCACATTCTTTCCTAATCATCCCTACTTGTCCAGTTCCCCTGTTAGGCCGAGATATCCTAGCGAGATTGTCTGCCCCCTTAACTATTCCTGGGCTACAGCCACACCTCACTGCTGCCCTCCTCACACCTCATACCTCCCTCAATAGCTCCCCTTATGTTCCCCAACCTTAACCCTAGGGTGTAAAACACTGCCTTCCTATCTGTTGCTACAAGTCACTCACCCCTTATCATCCCCTTAAAACCTAACCACCCTTACCCTGCCCAGCCCCAGTACCCCATCCTACAACAGGCTTTAAAAGTAAAGCCTGTTATCACCCGTCTATTGCAACATGGCCTTTTAATTCACCCTCCTGCTTTTTCAGCATCTATACTCAAAGGCGTATCGTGTATCCCCTTCCAAAGGCCAAATTCCTTCCCCATCTGTTATAATCTTTCACCAGCATATACGCGCTCCCCCTGCCAACCGTATCCAGTTAATTTCCCAAACCCCAACCCCAACCACCAAACAACAGCTTCTCTCCTTCCTGGGTATGGTTGCTACTTTCACCTCTGAATGCCAGGTTTTGCTATTCTAACTAAGCCATTGTATAAACTCACTGAAGAAAACTTATCCAACCCTATTAATCCTAAATCCTTTCCTCACTCCTTCTTTCGTTCCTTAAAAAAACAGCTCTAAAAACTGCTCCCTCCCTAGCTCTCCCCAACTTGTCTCAACACTTTTTCATTATATAGTGCTAAAATCCAGGGCTGTGTGGTCGGGATTCTCACATAAGAGCCAGGCCCATGGCCTGTAGCCTTTTTATCCAAACGACTTAACCTAATAGTCCTGGGCTGGCCCTCCTGACAACGCACAGCAGCAGCTGCCACCCTAATACTCTTAAAATCCCTCAAAATCACAGGCTATGCCTCATTTACCCTCTAGCTCTCACAACCTCCAAAGTTTTCTCTTTACACCTCACACACTTACTTTCAGCCCCTCGCCTTCTTCACCTTTATGCAGTTGTCCCTACTGCTTAAACCACACCTCGGAAAGTCTGTTCCTATTATTTTCTGTCTAACTGTGCTCAAATTCACTGCACTCATTTACTTTTACATGCCCTGCTTTTGTTTAAGTTGCTGGTTTACACGTTTCCTCCAGGCAATTACAGCTAATATTTCACTCTTAATCTGGCTCTCGTTCTCTGCTCAAACCCAATCTTGTTAATAAAATTGGTTGCTTACAGATACCACACGCTCCCTCATATGCCGTGAAAACAAAAGCTCTCCCTCCACACAGTTAACCTCCTCTAATACTTTCTCCTTCCCTGTGTTTTTCCAATTAATCCCTCAGTTCCTACAAAATCGTACACAAGCAATAACCAATCAGTCAAGACGACAAATGCTCCTTCTAACAACCCCACAATATCACCCCTTTCCCCAAAATCTCCCAGCAGTCTAAACTCTTTCCCATTTTTAGGTTTCCACCCTGCCCCCAATCCTGCTTGAAGAAGCCTTGAGAAACTTCCCCCCCACCCCCTAAAACCTGTTATCACCTCCTCTCCTCTAATTCTTTCTCTCTAGACAGGTATATCAGGTCTCCATATACAAGCCTGGAGCCTGAGAGTCTGAAGTCCTGCTTGCCTCAGCTGCTGTCTCCCACCCACTGCCTTCGTATTGTCCCTGATAAGCCCCTCATCCAACCCTGCCATCTTAACTGTTCTTTTGTAAATACCTCTCACCCAACCCTGCCATTGGAACTGAATTTGTGGTCATGTATACTCCTTACCCCCTACCCCCCACCACTGTAACTGATCTTACTCTGCAACACCCCTAACCCCCCAAAAAAACTACCCAAACCTGTAAAACCAACTCCTGTCCCATTGCCCTTTGCTAATGCCCTTTTTGGCCTTAGCCCACCTGCACCCAGGTGAATTAACAGCCACGTTGCTCACACAAAGCCTGCTTGAAAGGCCTCTTCATTCAAAGCACACATTTTTCTCAACAACATGTTCTTTAATAATCAATGAGTCAACGAAGAAATTATAAAGAAAATTTAAAAGTTTCTTTAGACAAATGAGGATGGAAGCACATCCAGTCAAAACCTATGGGACACAGCAAAAGCAGTTCTAAGAGGGAAGTTCATAGCAATAAACACCTACAACAGAAAGGGAAAAAGACTTCTAATAAATAACCTAACCATGCACAGCGAACTAGAAAAACCAAACCAAATAAACCCAAAATTGGTAGAAGAAGGGAAATGAGGGCAGCATTACCCTGATTCCAAAACCAGACAAAAACACTGAACAAAAAGCAAACTACAGGTCTGTATTCCTGGTGAATGCACATGCAAAAATTCTCAACAAGGTATTTGCAAACCAAATTCAACAGCAATTGAAAATATCATCCACTAATGATCGAGCGGATTCATCCCAGCGATGCAAGGATAGCTCAACATGCACAAATCAGTAAATGTAACACACCACATTAACAAAAAGACAAAAACTATTTCAAGAGATTTAGAAAAAGCAGTTGACAAATTTAACATCCCTTCATGATACAAACTCTCAACAAATTAGATATAGAAGGTATGTACTGCAACACAATAAAGGCCATATATGACAAACCCACAGCTGACATCATACTGAATGTATGAAACACTCATCACGAACAAGACAAGGATGCCCACTTTCACCACTCTTGTTGAACATAATACTGGAAGTCTTAGCTAGAGCAATTAGACAAGAGAAAAAAGAAAAGGCATCTAAATTGGAATGCAGGAAGCTAAATTGTCCTTGTTTACAGATGTGATCTTATATTTAGAATAATAAATCCATACCAAAAAACCTGTTAGAACTAATTATGTAGTTCAGTAAAGTCATGGGACATGAAATCAACATAGAAAAATCAGTAGCATTTCTATTTAATATATGCCAACAGCAAGCTATCTGGAAAAGAAATCAAGAAAACAATTCTGTTTATAATAGCTACAAAAAGTTAAGATACATAGGAATAAATTTAACCAAGGAAGTAAAAAATCTTGACACTGAAAACTATAAAACATTGATTAAAGAAATTGAAGGACACAAATGGAAATGGAAACCTATCTTCTGTTCATGGATTGGAAGAAATAATATTGTTAAAATGGCCATACTACCCAAAGCAATCTACAGATTTAATGCAATCACTATACCAATGACAGTCATAGACACAAAAAAATTTTTCTTTTTTGAAATAGGGTTTTGCTCTGTTGCACAGGCTAGGGTGCAGTAGCTTCATTATAACTCACTGCAGGCTTGAACGGCTGGTCTTAGGCAATCCTCCCACCTCTGCCTCCTGAGTGGCTGGAACCACAGGAACATAGTATCACACTCAGCTAATTTTTTTTTTTTTGTCATATTGTAGAGATGGGGTCTCACTACGTTGCCTAGGCTGGTCTCAAACTCTTGGACTCAAGTGAGCCTCCCACCTTGCCTCCCAGTTCTAGGATTACAGTTATGAGACACTACACACAGCCAAAAAAAAAAAAAATTCTACAATTTATATGGAACCACAAAAGACCCTGAATAGCCAAAGTAATCCTGAGCAAGGAGAACAAAGCTGGGCCAGGTGCTGTGGCTCACGCCTATAATTCCCAGACTTTGGGAGGCCAAGGCAGGAAGGTCACTCAAGGCCAGGAGTTTGAGACCAGCCTGGGCAACATGGAAAGATTCTGTCTCCACAAAAAGGAAAAAAATTAGCTGCGTGTGGTGGTGCATGCCTATAGTCCCAGTTACTCAGGAGGCTGAGGTTGGAGGATTGCTTGAGCCCAAGAGATTGAGGTTGCAGGGAGCTATGATCACACTACTGCACTCTAGCCTGGGTGGCAAGGCTTAGCTGGGTACTTTGCCTCTAAACAAACAAAGAACAAAGCTGGAGACATCACACTTCATGACTTCAAAATATAATACAAGGCTATGGTAGCCAAAACAGCATGGTATTGGCATAAAAAATAGACACGTAAACCAATGGAACAAAATATAGTGCCCCCTCAAAATTTGTGCACCCACAGCTAACTGATTTTCAATAAAGGTGATAAGAACACACATTTGGAAAAAGTCTCTTCAATAAATGGTGCTGGAAAAATTGAACAGCCACATACAGAAAAATGAGACTAGATTCCCACCTCTCACTCACAATATGCAAAAATCAACTCAAAATGGATTAGAGACTTAAATGTAAAATCCAAAACTATGAACCTACTAGAAGAAAATGTAGGGAAAATGCTTTACAACATTAGGCTGGGCAAGGATTTTTTAAATAAGATTTTAAAAATAAAAAACTTAACAACAAATAAACAAATCACCTGATTTAAAAATGGGCAAGACCTTAATAGACATTTCCCAAAAGAAGTCATACAAACGGCCAACAGGTTTATGAAAAAATGTTCAACACTGGTATTCATCAGGCAAACAGAAATTAAAACCACAATGAGATATCATCTCATTCCAGTTGGAATTGCTATCATCAAAAAAATAAAACAAGTGTTGTCAAGAATGTGGAGAAAAGGGAACACTTCCACCCTGTTGACAGGATTATAAACTAGTACAGCCACTGTGGAAAACAATATAGAGATTCCTCAAAAAGTTAAAAATAGAATTACCATATGATCCAGCAATCCCATTACTGGGTATATATTCCAAAATAAATGAAATTGGTATCTGTACTCCCATGTTTACTGCAACACTATTCATAATAGCCAAAACACGGAATCAACTCAAATGTCCAACAATAAATGAGTAGATAAAGAAAATGCAGTGTATATATACACAATGGAATACTACGCAGCCATAAAAAGAATGAAATCCTGTCATTTGAGGCAATATGGATGGACCTGGAAGATGTCACATTAAGTAAAACAAGCCAAGTGCCAGGACAAATGTCACATGACCTCACTTATGTGCAAATCTAAAACAAACAAAAAAAGACTTGATAACATAGAAGCAGAGAGTAGAACAGTGATTACCAGAGATTGGAGGATTGGAGGTGAATGAGATTAGTCAACAGGTACAAAAGTAACAATTAGAAAGAAGAATAAGTTCTCATGATTTATTGCACAGTAGGGTGATGTTAATAGTAAGGTACTATGTATTACAAAATAGCTAGAAGAGAGGCTTTTGAATGTTCTCACAACAAAGAAATTATAAATGCATGCGGTGATGAATATGCTAAATACCCTGATTTAATCAGTATACAGCATACATTGAAACATCAAATTATATCCCAAAAATATGTACAATTACAATGTGTCAATTTTAAGACTCTTGGCCCAAAAATACTTGTGGTAGGAAGAATTCTAAGATGACTCCCAGATTTCTGTTCCCTGTGGTACTTTCCCTGTGTAAATCCATCGCTTTACAGGACCTGTGAGTAGGATGAATGACACTCCCATCAGGTTACATTCCTCACCAAAGGTGTAGGGATTTTTGCAGATGAAATTATTCCCTAATGAGTTGACTTGGAGTACTCAAAAGGGAGATTATTCTGAGTAGGCCTGACCTAATAGGTGAGCCCTTTGAAAGAGGTAAAGATTTGAAGCATCACAGACTGTCTCTCCCTATGGCCTTCAAGAAGCACGTTGCTATGAGTTCTACAGCCTCAAGGAGATGAATTCTTCCAACAACTATGTGAGGTTGGAAGAGGACCCCAAGTCTCAGAGGAAACTACAGCTCCAGCTGACACCTTGACCGAAGCCTTGCAAGACCTTGAGCAGAGGACCAGCTAAGCCTTGTTTGGACACTGGACCCATGGAAAGTGAGATACTAAGTGTGTGTGGTTTTCAGCTGCTAAATTTATGATAATCTGTTATGCAGCAACAGAAAACTAATCCATTATTCAACAAATATATATTTGCCGCTCTACGGTCTAGGCATTCTAGTATATTTTGCATAGGATTTTTTAAAAAGTATAACGATTAGTTTATGCATATGAGGAACATTAATGCACTGGGAACCATAATATAGGCACCTGATGATAAAACAAAGCAGCAGGTATCTGTATGAGTCCTATCAACGAAGAATTTTAGAAATGTGAAGAAAGAGAGCAACCGTGAAGAAAGAGAGAGGGCTTTGTGAGAATGGTGGCCCAAGCTAGGGTTTAAATAGTTTTGTTAGGCAGAAACGGAAGGATCGACTTCCCAGGCAAAGAGCAGAGCATGAGCAAAGTGAAGATGGAAAAGCGCACCGTCTCTTCAGGGAGGTACCAGTCGAGCAGCTGAGACAGAGAGCTCCCAAAGGGGATGGCTGGGGCTTATCCGGCAGTCGACAGGCAGATTGAAGAGATTGGGAGAGACACATTTGTACAGGCAGCAAGCGTATGCATTTCCTTCTGGGTTCCTGAAAAAGTTGATCGCCTTCTTGCTACAGAAGAGGATAAGAGGAGGTCCTTTGCTTTGCTCTCTCGAGCTTTTTTAGATGTTGGTATCACAGTTCTCTTCTTCCTGCTTCTTGGGAATCTTCAGGCTATGCAGCAAACATTAGACTTTTTTTTTTTTCCCAATGATATCCCAGGTGCCTTATTGACTAACAGGAGGTTTTACTTTTTGCGACAAAACACTAACTGTATCCATTTCTGCAGGGAGTGGGTTTGGGTGGGGTGGCAGGTGACAGCATAAATCTCTACTGCTGTCCTCCATTTAAGAGAACCACATCTAGGAATTTGATGATGCTAAAAAGACAATAGTTTCAAAATCTTCTGTGTATTTTAGTGGATATAGGCCTAAAACAAAATGGCCCTTGGCTTAGCAGAGAAAATTTTAAAATATTTATGTATTTAAAATTGATCCCAGTCAGAGTAGGAAGTAGAGATCTTCACAAAATAAAATGAGAATTTAGAGGATTGAAGACTCGTCTCTAGAAATGGCAGGAAGTTGGAACTTAAAGACTAGTGAGAAATTCCCAGTGTGTGGAATAGCTGAGGAAACTTTATCAACAGCAGGCGCCAAAATGTAATTTTCAGCTGTCTACCATACTGTGTGAAGCCGTCAGTAAAAGCTGACTGTGCGTGAGTGCATTAAGGTGCTGGTGCTTTAGAGAAATTAAGGAGACTAGCTTCATGACTACAAGGCAGACAGAGTGGCCCTCAGAGAAGATTCAAGCTGGAGATGACAGGCCAAGGGATAGGGGAGGATTCTGGCTCTGCCTAGCATGTGGAATGCCAGTACTCTCATGTGGCTGGAAGTCTTGGGGGCACACCAGGTAACGGATATTTGTATTATAGTTTATGAGCTGCGAGCATAAAGGTTACTGGGTCTCATACGTTTTGCTAAGTGCTTCGTATCTGTAAGCTCATTGAATCTGTGGAAGCACAAATGATTGCCCCATTTTAGAAATGAGGAAGCAAGTTCAGGGAAGGTGAGTAACTTGCCCAAGGGTGCAGAATTACGCAGTGCCCAGGTTCAAGCCCAGGGCTGTTGGACTCCACACGTTCGTAGCCACCCTTCTGAATTGCCAGCTGCTACTATGCTGCTCAGCTACAAACCATTCTGTTGCTCTGAGATCCCTCATGACTTCTCTCACAACCTTCTTGCTTATCTTCCACTTATCGATTTTCCTTTTTACTTTGCCCCCCATCTCCAAGGCAGTATCTGCTGTCCTGTGGAGGTGCCCTGCCACCTTCTGAGGGCCTCTCTCCCTACATTTCCATGCCATAGACACCAAGTTGCATTCATTTTACTAATCAGATCCTCAGCCTCCTTGAGGTTAGGAGCTGTGTCTGAGCCCACACAAGAAGAGGCAAGACTGGGTGCTCTCTAGTGATGCTTCCTCCCTAGTGACACCAATGGTTCTGTCTGTAGGCAGGCAGCGGCCAAGATAGCTGCCAGAGCCCCCATCTGTTGTCCTGCAATTCCTGGACCACTGCTTCTACCCTAATTGCTCTTTCTGCTTCAACACTTGCACATTTAGTCTGTTCTACACATAGCAGCCAGGGTGACTCTTTTCAGATTGAAAGTTAGAGCGCCTCAATCCCAGGCTTAAAATTCCCCAGTGGCTTCCAGCATGTTCAGAATGAAATTCAAAGCTCTTACCATGATCCTCAAGTCTTTGCCTGCTCTGGCCCCTGCCTACCTTTCTGCCTTCAAATCCTCCTACTCTCTGCCTCATTCACTCACCCTCAGCTTCCGTGGTCTCTCCACCGCTCCTTTATTATGCCCAGGGCCTTTGGTCACACCATGTTTTCCTATGCATGCCCTCCCCAGATATCCACATGGTCATTCTTCGCTTCAGTCTCCTCAGAGAGGCCTTCGGCAGCTGTCCATGCGTGTATCTAGGTAGCACTCTCCTGTAATCATCTTCTGCTCCCTAAGCCTGTTTTTCTGTTTTTCCTTTTAGCACCTGCCACTAACAATATACTTCATGGCTGTTTGTTTACTGTCTGTCTTCTATTCAAATGGAAGCTCCTTGAGAGCAAGATTTTATCAATCTTGCTCACCCTAAATCCTTGGTGTCTGAAAGCGCAAGCTCATAACAGGCATTTCATTTTTATTTTTTATTTTTTGAGACAGTCTCGCTCTGCTGCCCAGGCTGGAATGCAAGTGTGTGATCATGGCTCACTGTAGCCTCAACCCCGTGGGCTCAAACAATTCTCCCACTTCTCAGCCTCCCAAGTGTGTCACCACACCCAGCTAATTTTTGCATGTATATATTTTTTGGTAGAGACAGGGTTTCACCATATCATCCAGGCTGGTCTTGAATTCCTGGGCTCAAGCTATCTACCTGTCTCAGATTCCCAAAGTGCTGGGATTACAGGCGTGAGCCACCATGCCTGGCCTATAACAGGCGTTTCAGATATATTATAGCTACTTCAAAAACATTTAAGAATAAATAAATGTATTTCTCAGAATTGTTCTGAAGAGAAAGGCTTAAAGTCTGGCCTGTTCCGCACATAAACACCTGATTGGGAGAGAAAGTGTATCAGTCAGGTCCTGTGAGAAAGAAAGTACAGAAGTGGGTTGATCTGATGACAGTCTAATAAAGGGGGAAAATTATGCACAAGACTTGGGGAACCCTCACGAGTAGTGTCCTGCCCCAGGACTAACAACAGGCCTGAAGGACAAGGAGGGAGCAGCTCCCAGGACAGTTACAGAGAGGGCTGTGGTGCGAGAGCCCTGATGGGCCTGAGGGACAAGCCAGCCGGCAGTGGCCCCACAGGGAGGAATCCAGGAGAATGAATACACCCGCTTCATTTCCCTCCCTCTCTCTGATCTCCTGCCAGGACTCCCCTTTGACTGACCCCCCACAGGAAGCCCGATGACCAATGAGAGAAAGCTGGTTGATGTAGTCCATCTAGGACACAGAGCAGGATGCAGAAGGGTGGACAGGGACCTGGAAGGACAAACCGATGGTCTCCAGGAGAGAAGGCAAATATATCTAGAGGGTTTCTGCCTCTCTTTCAGAGAGAGGAGATGCAGATGAGATTAGGGAAAGGAAGGGTTGAGACCTCAGTCACCATGAAGACCAGCATGGGGTGTAAGTGTATCTTATCCACCTCTCAGGATTTAGTTCTATGGCTGGTTAGGTTTGATAATTGTTCTCTTTATAAATTTAGTTTGTCAGAATGACAGTGAGCTAAACTTTCACCTCCATTGTAGCAGCCAAATTTTTTCTTTCTTTTTTTGTTAGACAGAGTCTCACTCTGTCACTCAGGCTGGAGTGCCGTGGCATGATCTCAGTTCACTGCAACCTGTGCCTCACGAGTTCAAGCAATTCTTGTGTCTCAGCCTTCTGAGTAGCTGGGATTACAGGCAGGCACCACCCTTCCTGGCTAATTTTTGTATTTTTAGTAGAGACAGAGTTTCGACATGTTGGCCAGGCTGGTCTCAAACTCCTGGTCTCAAGTGATCCATCTGCCGCAATCTCCCAACGTGCTGGGATTATAGGCGTTAGCTACCATGCAGAGTTGTCAAATTTCTTTCTTTCTTTCTTTCTTTCTTTTTTTTTTTTTTGGAGACTGAGTCTCACTCTGTCGCCTAGGCTGGAGTACAGTGGCACAATCTTGACTCACTACAACCTCCACCTCCTGGGTTCAAGCGATTTTCCTGCCTCAGCCTCCTGAGTAGCTGGGATTACAGGCACGCACCACCACACCTGGCTAATTTTTGTAATTTTAGTAGAGACAGGGTTTCACCATATTGGTCAGGCTGGTCTTGAACTCCTGACATCATGATCCACCCACTTTGGCCTCCCAAAGTGCTAGGATTACAGATGTGAGCCACTGGGCCTGGCCAAATTTCTTTTAATACCCAAATCCTCTTGATAACTCCAGGTTGCAGTATGCAATTCTAGCTTGGTCACAGGGCCAGCCAGGCTCTTCTATGACCTTCATCACTTTTCCCTATCATAGGATGCCTAACCAGAACCACACAGCACTGGGCTATGAACTTTATACTTCAGTCCTGGCCATCAGTTCTGCAGTTATGTCTTCCCTGGCATCATGCCATGGAAAAAACAGACTGTATTTCTAGCAAAAATGGTGGTGGTTCCTATCTCACCCCATATACATAAAGTAACTCAGAATGCATCAGAGACCTAAATGGAAGAGCTAAAACTATAAATAAAACAGGAGAAAACAGAGTTTTAACCTTTGTGACTTTAAATTTAGCAATGGCTTCTTATGACACCTAAAGCACAACCAACCCGAAAAAAAACCAGATAAGTTCGACTTCATCAAAATTCAAAACTTCTGTGCTTTCTAAGGACACTTTCAAGAAAATGCAGAGAATCCACAGAATGGAGGAAAATATTTGCAAATCATATATCTGATAGGGGTCTAGCATACAGAACTTTCACAATTCAGCAATTAAAATACCCATAACCCTATTTAAAAGTGAGCAAATAATTTCAATAGACATTTCTCCAAAGAAGATACACAAATAGCCAACAAGTATATAAAAAGATGCTAAATAGCACTAATCGTTACAGAAATGCAAATCAAAACCACAGTGGGATACTCACTGGGATGGCTAAAATAAAAAAAAACAACAAATGTTGGCGAGGATGTAGAGAAAATGGAACCCTTATACATTACTGATGGGATTGTAAAATGGTGCAGCCGCTTTGGAAATCAGTTTGGCCATTTCTCAAAATGTTAAATGTAGAATTACCATAAGATCAAGTTTTATGAGCTAATGTTTGTGTCACTCCAAAATTCTTATGTTGAAGGCTTAACTCCCAGCAGGAAGCTATTTGGAGGTGGGGTCTTTGGGAGGTAATTAAGTTCAGAACAGGTCATGAGGGTTGTGCCCTTGTGATGGGACTGTAAGAAATAAATGTCTGTTGTATAAGCCACTCAGTCTATGGTATTTTGCCATAGCAGCCCAAGCTAAGACACCCAGAAATCCCATTCTTAGGTGTATGCTCAAGAGAATTGAAACTATATGTCCATACAAAAACTTGTGCAGAAATGTTCATAGCAGAATTATTCATAATAGTCGAAGATGGAAACAACCCAAATGTTCAGCTGATGAATAGATAAAATGTGGCATTTTTGGCAATAAAAAGGAATCAAGTACTGATGCATGCTACAACATGGAAGAACCTTGAAAACATTATGCTAAGTGAAAGAACCCAGACACAAAAAGCCACACATTGTATCATTCCACTCAGAATCAGTGGAAGCCCTGAGCTTCTTTTCCTGCAACTAGACGGTCCCAGCTGGGGGTCGTGGACAGTGACAGATCATCAGACATTAGATTCTCTTAAGGAGCGTGCAGTCTAGATCCCTTGCATGCACAGTTCATGGTAGGGTTTGTGCTCCTATGAGAATCTAATGCCGCTGCCTGACAGGTGGTGGAGCTCACGCGGTAATGCAAGTGAGGGGGTGTGGCTGTAAATACAGATGAAGCTTTGCTCGCTTGCCCATCGCTCACCTGCTGTGCGGCCCAGTTCCTAACAGGTCATGGACCGGTACTGCTCTGTGGGCCAGGGGTGGGGGACCCCTGATCTATAGTACTGTGGTTGGTTTTCAGACTAGAAGGTATGTGGCACTTACATGTGGTTCTATAAAAAAGGTACATTGGGATAGAAAATACATTAGATGTGGACACACTTTCCATTGATTTGTGTGCTGCCAAATGTCACACTGTCTTCAGCAGATGTGTAAGAGGAACAACCCAAATCTTCAGGCATTGTCTCACATGACAATTACTTTCAGCACAAGATTTTATAATTCAGTGTGTGCCTTAGTTTCTAGAAATTAGCTGTCATCAGTCTCAGCTCAAACCATAGTTTAACTGGCTTTGATTACAAACAAAATTGGAATGAAGGTTTACACGAAGAGATAAGATCTAATCTTCACACAAAAGGATAATACATATACACTTATTATTTTCTTTTTAATTTTTGTGTGCCCTCATTATTGAACAGTTTTTATGTGGTGTGTAGATCTAACCCAACAAGATTGAAGGATATGAAGGATTATCCTAAAATCTTCTAAACCAAAGGAGCAGTGGTGGAAACCAACATCCCTTCCTAGCTGATCTCACCCACTCACATCCCAGCTTAGGGGCACAGTCTGGCACTTGTACTGACATTTGGCTGCTTGCCAGGGAGAACAACAGCCATGCCCTCCTCCTTTTTACAGGGACAGGAACTTCTGCTGAGCCTTCCTCTGCCCTACAGCAATGGAACTGGCGCCTTGGCACATGCCTCCCAAGCAGTTGCAGTTCTGTGCTCCAGATCTTTCCATGGTGTGAGATCCTTTAGAAAGGAAGAGAACCTTCGCACCCGCTTCTGATGAACCCCACAAAAATGGTTCCTTCTCAGACTGAGAAACAGAGAGATAATTCAGGAAAATCTCGGTAGAAAGTCATTTGCCAATAGGGCAAGAGTCTGAGAAAGGGTCTGGGGCCACAGAAGGAACCGTTGTTCATGGCTCTCCTTTTTTCCTTCTTTGGTTATTTGGTCACAGCTCAGATCACCAGGGGTAACTGAGAGAGAAATGTTTTGCTAGGAGTTTTCTAAGGCTCAAATACATGAAGTTGAATTTGAAATAATAGTAGGTAATTCATTAACTATGGGCTGAAGATCAACCTCAGTTTGTTATCTAAGATGAAGAAGGTTGAATAAAACTATTCTTAAAAACCGTGATGCATTGCTTCAGCTAAACATGAAATTTTAGTTCCTCGAACCACAGCAGAATTTTCCCCTAGTAAACATTCTTTAAATGGATATTCACTGTCTACTGAAAGCACAAAGCAAACATGAGAACCACTTCCTTCATGCCTCTAAACCTCCTCTTGTCTCTAAACTTCTGCCTCTAAACCTCCTCTTTCCGTACTTTTCTGTAGAATATTCCTCCTTAAAAGTATGTACCACACACAGACTAAATATTTAATATATTTATCTTTAGTAAGATGCAAATAGGATAAATCAATGATTAAAACATCATCTTTGTGGCTTTGGAATTACAATGAGACAAACACCAAAACGCATTACCAAAACTGCTGAACTGATTTTGAAAAAGAAATGTTGGGTTCACATAATTATTGCCTACAGCTCTACATGCCAGGGTGCCTTCCTAAATAAATATTTTCTGGGGGTCCAATAATAATAAGAATACCACATACTTATGCTAGATGGTATTTTAAGTACTTTACATGTAATAAGCACATTTAATCCTCACAGTGATCTGATGAGGTAGATGAGTAAACTGAAGGTTTAGTAACTAGCCCAAGGTAGATGAGTAAACAGCAAGGTTTAGTAACTAGCCCAAGGTCACACAGCCATCAAGCAGCAGTGCTAGGATTTGAACCCGAGCAGATGTGACTTTAAAATCTATGCTTTAAACCAATTCGCCATACACTTTCTTAGTCATTTCCAAGGTGTGTGTGGTTCTACACTGGGAACTGGTCTTACTTCATGTCCCTCATGGGCAGTCCCTAAAAAATTCACAAAAAGAATATGATCTACTGAATTATATTTATAAGCTAACCTATTTTTAATAGTGATTCATAGGGAGGAGGAATATAATTTCACATACCAAATGACCTTAATAACCCTGATACAAAATCTAGCATTAAAAAAATCTCCACCTCAAGTTTCCCACGAATTAATCATAGATAAGCCCATAGCTGTGTCATTCCTTAGTGTCATAGCTGCCAGGAAATTTAACCAAAGAGTCTGAGTCAAAGTGTATTTAGAAATCTATTTTATTAAATGCTCTTTTGGTGTTAGAGCTAACTTATATAATGATAGAATGTTAGAGCTGAAGAGGGCCTTGGCGTCTATAGAATTTTATCTCCTTAAGTGAGGCCGTCCAAGAAGGATGAATGAGTCGCCCAGATCCTAGAGCCAGTCAGAAGAAGGATCATCCCGAGAACAAACTCACAGACTGCCCAGTGCCCAGTGCCTTTCTCCAATTTACCAAGCTGCTCACCCCACCATGTGACATCTTCATGTAAAAAAATAACATGCTCTTGTTACCTGGGGCTAAAGACACATCCCTGTGCTCTCTACAGACAAGGTTAAGATAATTATATTCCATAGGTCGAATTTTGGAAATATATTTGATCTGCTTCAATTATAAGTTAGGTGGTGCTTACCTTTCTTCATTTAGAGAAGCAATATCATCAAACACTAGGTGGACAGGAAATATGAGTGTGGTAAGTGGTAAATGTGTAATATTTTATACTCTGCTTACATAGGTACTCATTTTCTATTCTATTCTGTTTCATCATCTACCATTTGTTCACAGTGGAAATTGTTGGTGAGATTGAAAACCACTAGATGGAATTTTAAGTTCTGTGAAAGAGGAAACACATCTCTCATTAAAATGTCAGATCCTTGGCCTCTTCTGTGGTCCATGAGCTCAGGAATCCCCTGGTCTGCCTGCCTCTTGTTTCCCTCTGCCAGTTTGTCTAAACAAAACCATTTATTTGTTCTGTCCAAATCACAGATTTAATCCTACCATCTGTATCTCAAACATCTTCAGGGACTGTCCACTTTCTTCAGGATAAGCTCCAACTCTCAAAGCCTTACACAGAGACAGCACTACATATCTTACAAGTCATCCTGCCTTTATATACACACACAGACTGTCCACTCTAACCAAATTAGTACGTTCACACTTCCCCAAACACACATAGTGCTCACCTTTGTCTTTATCTTTGCCCACACGACTTCTCTCTCCCAAATATCACTTCATCTGCCTGTGACAATCCAACTTTGATTCACGCAGCAAAGCCTAGCCCAGGAGGCCTCTCTGACTACCCAGGCTTACTGAAATCCTCTCTTAAAGCATTTATCACTGGCAACACTGATTTCATATTTGCTGTTCTGCTTTAATTTTTTCATTACATATGTCTTACCCTCCCATTTAGTTTATACATTCATTAGAGCAAGGGACATTTCTTAGACTAAAAATATGCCCTCTGTGCCTCAAACACATACACAACTAAGTTTCAGTTAGCTGATTATTTAGTTATCCCTCTCCTCCCCCATAGACTCCTTGAAGAGCTGGCATTTAAAACATTTTGAGTGATTTTTATATATTTATTCTAAAAACCTAAAAGCAATATGTCTTTAAGTAGGAGCTTTTATCATGGTTAAATTCAAAGATAACGTTATGAATTCATGGTTAAATTCAAAGATAACGTTACAGAGTACTTATCAAAAGGTTAAAAGAATTAAGACACTAGGAACAGATGAGTTCAATCTTTTTCATTTTATTTTTTAAAAATCTACCTGTTAGGGCCGGGCACAGTGGCTCACGCCTGAAATCCCAGCACTTTGGGAGGCCGAGGTGGGTGGATCACCTTAGGTTAGGAGTTCAAGACCAGCCTGGTCAACATAGTGAAACCCTGTCTCTAGTCTCTACTAAAAGTACAAAAAATTAGCTGGGCATGGTGGCGCTACTTGGGAGGCTGAGGCAGGAGAATCGCTTGAACCTGGGAGGCGGAGGTTGCAGCGAGCTGAAACTGCACCATTGCACTCCAGCCTGGGCAATAAGAGTGAGAGTCTGTCTCAAAAAAAAAAAAAAAAAAAAAACCAACAGCTAGGGCTGTAAAAAAAGAAAAAGTATAAAATAAAATAAAATAAAACTGCCTGTTTTCCCCCAACATTGGTGGCAAAAGGGAAATAAGAATATAAGTGGAAGCTCAAATATCATATGTTTAAATATTTTAAAGTTTCAAATCAAGTTAACAAACACAGTATGTTTTAATTTCTTGCCTTTAAAAATATACCTTCAAAATGAACTGGAACTCGGGCTTGCTTCCTTCTCTTCCCTCCTCTGTCTCCATTCCACACTACAAGTGACCTCCTATCCCTGCCCATGCACATCTCAACTTTCACATCCACGCTCTGAACACATTCTCTGCACACAGCTTCCCCTTGGCCACCTCTCTTGCCTAAGGGACGCATCCTCTGCCCTCAGGGTGATAGACAAGAAGTACACATAGGCCCTTTAAAAGCAAGGACATTCTTGCCTGGATCTAAGAAAGATACCAAATCTATTCTTTTTCACTTCTTCATATAAATTCCCAAATTTAAAATACTAAATAAAAAGTAAAACCTTTATGACTTAAAAAAATCAATTAAGCCTTTAAAAGAAGTTTCTTCTTAAAACACACAAAAGAGAAACATAATTATATAAATTTGCAGGTTAATATACACTATAATAATTCTCAAAAAAATACTGATTATTATCTTTTAGAGACAGGTCTTTCTCTGTCACGCAAGCTGGGGTGTAAGTACATGATCATAGCTCACTGTAGCCTCAAACTCTTGGCCTCAAGCCATCCTCCCATCTCAGCCTCCTGAGTAGCACATACCACCATGCCCAGCAAAATGCTGATGTTTTAACAGCAAGATGGTTCATATCAAAAACACATTGGCAAAAGTGTAACAGTCAGTGTTGACAATATCTGAACATACAGCTTTGTTTAAAAAAAAAAAAAAAAAGACTACAGACACATTGCTTAATCAACAGCAAGAAAGTTTCTTTTGTTTTTCCAGTCCTACTCTAAGTTAGCTTCTGAGTCATAGTTTAGTTTGGCAAATGTAAGCATATTCTCCAACCTAAGCAAGTAGTGTTCTTCTTATAAAGATATAATCATATATAAACTCTTTAAACATTGGATTCCAGTGAGTAAGTACATACATGTTTATCTCAGTTTACGTAGGACAAGTCTATTTCATGGTTAGCTCAGATGACAATAGACCAACATGTTTTGAAATTACATATCCAGAAAATTATCTCATGTGCCACAGAAGTCAGAAAATAGTTGAGAAGGAGGACTTACTCTTATCCTCATACTTGAGAGTTGTCATAAAGAGTAGATAAGGAGTTCAAGAAAGGAATGGCAAAACAGGTATCACATAAGTCAGCGGTTAACATCCCTGAAGCACAGAATATTGTTAGTGGCATTCTCTCTATAGGGTATAATGTCTTCCCCTACCCCTACCCCGCCCCACCCTACCGCCACCATGGTCTCTTCTCTTTCTGATTCACTGTGCTGTGTCCATCACCTGGTTCTCTCTTTAAGAGTATCACTGTTGACCAGGCACAGTGGCTCACGCCCGTAATCCCAGCACCTGGGGAGGCCGAGGTGGGCGGATCACCTGAGGTCAGGGGTCCAGACCAGCCTGGCAAAATGGTGAAACCCCATCTCTACTAAAAATACAAAAATTAGCTGTGTGCCTGTAGTCCCAGCTACTCAGGAGGCTGAGACAGGAGAATCCCTTGAACTTGGGAGGCGGAGGTTGCAGTGAACTGAGATCGTGCCAATGCATGCCAGCCAACAGTTTTCCTTTTTGGGCAACAAAAAGGCAAAAAAAAAAAAAAGAGTATCACTGTTTCAAGTCCCTCTCAGCTGAGGGAGCAAGGAAATATATGTGTGTATACTAACCACTGTATAGACTAATATATCTCAACAGTTCTATCTGTAACTATCTGTATCTATATTAAATTAAACAGGAGCTCATACTGATGCTGGAACCAGCTTTTAATCCAGTTGTGGAGTGATGTGGGATGGGAGAGTTGGGAAGGTAGAGAGGAAACAAGATTGCCCAGAGAAGGTAGCTGTTGAAACTGGATGATGTATAAAGTGGGGTGGGTGATGGTTTATATTCTATTCCCTCTATTTTGTGTATGTTTCAAAGTTTCTATAACAATAAGGAAAAAAGAATAGTTAGAATTGGAGAGGGCATCTTTGGCCTCACTCCAAGCCCATTTTACTCTTCCTTTATAGAACAGCCTAATGAGCACTGTTAGCTAATTTCCAAACACAATACTAATCACAACCTCAAGATTTGAAAAGGTACATGCTGACAAAAGGAAGAAACAACAGGTAACAAGAGAGAAACTTTAGAAAAAGTCTATTAAAAATAACGCAGAAATATATTTTACTGTGATACCAAAATATAATTTTTTTTTTAAATTTTGAGACAGGGTCTCACTCTGTAGCCCAGGCTGGTGTGCAGTGGCACAATCTCAGTTCCATCTCCCAGGCTCAAGTGATCCTCTGTAGCCTCTATCTCCCAGGCTTAAGTGATCCTCTCACTTCAGCCTCCCAAGTAGCTGGGACTACAGGCACGCACCACCAAGCCCAGCTTTTTTAAAAAAAAAAATTTGTGGAGATGAGATTTCACCTTGTTGGCCAGGTTGGTTTCAAACTCCTGGTCTCAAGCAATCTGCCTGCCTTGGCCTTCCAGAGGGCTGGGATTATAGGCATAAGTCACTGTGCCTGGCCAGAATACACTTTTCAATAAGCTCTCAATAAACATTACTGTAATTCCATAAAGAGCTTTTTCTATAAGAATAATCATGAATTATCAAGAAAAAGCCAAAAAAATATTTAGCATACTGTTTTTTTTTAAAAAAAGAAAGATAAGCAAACACATCTTTAGATAGTTTTTATTCAAAATGATGAACAGTTTAAAGTTTTTAACCTATGAAGATAAACACTATGCCATCTACAAAACTCGGCTGTTTTAAAAAACTCATTTCCCAAGGTTCTAGATAGTCAAGTGTTATACTTCATCTATAGACATCCAATGCTTCAAAATATTTAATTCATATTTCCATAAAAAACATACATTTTGTGTTCAGGAGAGTCTCAGATTTAATTTAGGAAAAAATTTCAACAAAATCAGTTTCTACTCTAATAGCTTTGTGAAGAAAAATATTATATATATTTTTTCTAAATTCTACTTCTGATTAAAAACATAAAACAGATTAACAGTTTATATTTGCAAAAATTTTAATAAGATACTGTGATATTTTTCTCTCTGTAAAAGAGAAGCTAAAACCAGATTGATATGCATAGTGCTCAGAGAATAAGTATGTTTTGCTTACAAATATATCTCAATCAGTGAAGTTTTTGCTGGTCAGCTCAATCTGTTGAAAGAAATGTTTCTATAGTTACTATGAAACTTATCTCCCTAAATCAGACCACAGATGAGAGATAGGGGGTAAAATATTCTATCTTTTCCTTTTTGTCTACAGCATGCCAATAAATAAGACTCTTAATTCTTTTTTCTTTTCTTTAACTGTCTGGCTTAAAGAATGCTTAATAGAGCTAAAACACCCTTTGGGGTGGGGCAGAGGGTAGGGGTGGGGAGGCTTGGAGAACGGAAATAGCTCAGTGGCTGCTGCCTTACTTCCAGGATGACCCACACTCCACCTATCACCTGGTTGTTAGTGCTGCAGCCTGCTTGGAAGAGTAACTTGTGTTTAAAAAATTGTACCAAGCACTCTCCTAAAAGCATTCTTCTTGGAGTGTAATGTTTCCGAAATTAATCCCCAGTGACTTCTTTACCCATCTGATACAGAAAGGCTTCTGGGCTCATTTGAATAATTTATAGAGGAGACTAGAATAGATATGATACTGAATAGGAGAAACCAGACCAGCATCACCTATCATCAAACAGGCAGCTGCCTCTGAAATGCTTGCAGAGAAGACCCACACATTGGTGTACACGTGTTCTTTCTATTTTCACAGATCTTTATGTCCTTGGGCTGGAGTACTTCCTTTATGGATAAAACTTGTCTGTTCTTTTCTTCTGGGATTTACCAGAAGCATTCTGGAAGGGACGGCTAAGATGCATGTTCAGCCTGCAGACTAGAATCATTCTCAAGAAACCTAGCTTAGGTAGCCTCCCTAAAGACCAGAAATCATGTGATGCCTTTCCCCTCCATTTCACTATGCCATCCTCCTCCTTGCCCTCCACAGTCCATCTCCTCCAGCCCTCAAACATGCCAGAGAGCAGTCTCCTTTCATGTAGAAAACCACAGGGTGGGGCTGAAATACTGGAGGAACAATGTGTATTTGGGTTATTGTTCTTGCAGTATTATTGGTTATTGGTTGTCTACAATGATATACTGACTCCACAGTGCAAGAAACCCAAGTTCTTGGCTAAGAGTCGGAAATTTCAGGATTCTTCACTGAGCCCAGTAACACACTGCTTAGAGTCTAGGCACCAACACCCTTGGTTTTCCTTGTTTGCAAAGCAGGGATAATGATACCCAACTCAGGGGCTGATGTAATTAATGACTGTACAGTGCCAACTCTAAAGACGCTTCATGGTACAGGCAGGTGATATGGCCCTCCAAGAGTGATACACATGGCCAGGCGCGGTGGCTCACGCCTGTAATCCCAGCACTTTGGGAAGCCGAGGTGGGTGGATCATGAGGTCAAGAGATTGAGACTATCCTGGCCAACGTGGTGAAACCCCGTCTCTACTAAAAATACAAAAATTAGCTGGGTGTGGTGGCGCGCACCTGTAGTCCCAGCTACTCGGGAGGCTGAGGCAGGAGAATTGCTTGAACCTGGGTGGGGGTGGCTGCTGTGAGCCAAGTTCGCGCCTCTGCACTCCAGCCTGGTGCCTGGTTTCGGTGCGTGACTCTTTAAAAAAAAAAAAAAAAAAAAAAAAAAGAGAGAGAGATACACATTAATTAAACTGTGTTAGAGCACAGAGCATCTGTGTCAATTACTTTGAGAAAGGTGGTCTAAGTACACCTATCTTTCTTCATTTTTATGATTATATACTTGCTATCATGTTCCTACTCTAGACTCATTTTTTTAATAGTATAGAAGTATTTTATTTTTATTTCTTTTCTCTTTTTTGTTTTGAGATAGTGTCTGGCTCTGTCACCTAGGCTGGAGTGAAGTGGCGTGATCTCGGCTTACTGCAACCTCTGCCTCCCAGGTTCAAGCAATTCTCTGCCTCAGCCTCCTGAGTAGCTGGGATTACAGGCGCCCTCCACCACGGCCGGCTAATTTTTATTCATATTTCTCAGGTATAGCCAATTTTTAGTCAGTCCAGTGAAGGCACGGTAGGCCGAGAGTTGTTTTTGTTTTGAGATAGGGTTCTGCTCTGTTGCCCGGGCTGGAGTGCAGTAGTGTGAGCATGGCTTATTGCAGCCTTGACCTCCTGGGGCTCAAGTGATCCTCCCTACTCAGCCTCCCAAAGTATTGTGATTACAGGCGTGAGCCACTGCACCTGGCCCTGAGAATTATTTTAAATTCTTCTGGGTGTATCGCAGAGCCTTGTGTTTACCAGGTTATTGCTGGGCAGATTGGAGAGGAGTGACTGCACCCACACCTCAGAGACCAAAGGGAGAAGAGAAGCGCCCTGTCCCAGAGGAAAAGTCAGGACTTGGCCTGGCAGCCTGAATCCTCAGCAGAGGCACTGCACTCCCCACCCCCTACTCTGCCAGCACAAGTGACAGCCCCGTAACATAAATGAGATCTCCTACTCCTCTGCCTGTAACTCTCCCAGGTCTTCCCATCATACTGAGTCTTCATGGGCCTTGGGGCAGAGATGCCAAAGCCGTTGGTTACAAAACTGCGTCCTAACGAAAAGAATGACTTCCTGTTATGTAAGATAGCTACAAAGAAAGATTTTTTTTTCTTTTAATGCCATTAAGTGCAGCAGCAGATGGGAAGATTGTGCCACAAGGGAACAAAACAGGGTTTGGACTTGACTGCCCAGGAATGGTTAATACCAACAATTACAAAACTACAGAACAGAGAAGCAGTGTCCTCTATTTACTGTGTCAAATTGAAATCAAGAAATCAAACCAAATCAAAAAATTGAACAGACTCATGAATACCTACTAAGTATTAAGTAGTCCTTGAAAAATAAAATTAAGGAAATTAAGTTGAAAATAAAAGGTACAGAGAAAACATTTCTTCATTCAAGAAATATTTACCAAGCACCTGTTATGTGCCAGACCCTGCAGTAGAAATGGGGATACAGCAATGAACAAGAGACAAAAATCTCTGCTTCATGGAGTTTACGCTGTAGAAGAGAAAGACAATAAACAAACAAGCAGGAAAACATCGTACACTAATATGTACTATGCAGATATGTGCTACTCAGGTAGGTTGAGGCAGTCCTGTCTGAGCAGCTTTTCTACAGAGGTGACCTTAAGCAGACGTGAAGGCTAAGAAGGAATCAGTTCTGTGAGGACGGAGGCAAGTGCATTCTAGGCCGAGCCAACAGGTAATACCACATTCCTAAGACAAGAAAGGGCTCTGCATGTTCAAGTAACTGCTTCCCTGTGGCTGGGGCAGAGTGAGGGGCGAGTGGTGAGGAGAGGGCGAGTTGGGCAGGGGCAGGAGCCAGGCCTTGCAGGGCCTGTAAACCCACAGAGAGATGGAACTCTCTCTTCCAAGTATGTGAAAGCACTGGGAGAATTACACGCAGAGGAGTAGTCGGATCTAATTTATCCTATAAAAAGATAAAAAGATGGCTGCTCTGTGCACAAAGCAGCATAGGGAGTAAGAATACAAAAGAAGGGGGCAAGGAGACCAATTAGGAGACCCTTACAATGTCGTATTTTGTCTTTAGATGGCTCTGGAATCACTACTTGCACATTATTGGGAAAGATAACGACAAATGATTTTTTGTGTGCATTTCATGTATCACATCTACATGTTTGCTGGGAGAGTAAAAAGATGCCACTTTTAAATTTAATTTTATTATTATTTTTTGAGACAAGGTCTCACTCTATCACCCAGGCTGGAGTGCAGTGGCACTATCACGGCTCACTGCAGCCTCCACCTAGTGGGTTCAATCGATCCTCCTACCTCAGCCCCGCTAGTAGCTGAGACTACAGGCGCATGCCACCATGCCCAGCTAATTCACATTTTTGTGGATTGGGAAATTTTAGATTGTGTTAAATAAGAAGACAAATGGCCAAATAGCACTTTGCATACATCTGGATTTTAGATTTACAATGTTTAATTCATCCTGCCCATCAATTTCCTGATGACTTCCCACTAGCTTCTAAGACTGCCTCGTTTGTCCCATCTTAACATGTCCCATCTTCCCTTAACTGTGCTGCCCCATGGACAGCCATTAACCTTTCCCTTCCCAGGATTTGCCCCTCTTTCAACCTGTACATAAATCTCAAGCTCCTGCTCCAGTTCCCATTGCTTATCTTCCTTGATTCCCAAACCATCAAGAGCTGGACAGATTAAAAAAATAGCCTTCTTCTTGCCAAATCCTCTTCATTAGCTATTTCTTGAATTTCCTCTTTTACTTTCTACTGGTGTGAGTATCATGTTTCTCTTTTTTCAATTTAATCATTTACTCTACTCTCATCATTTATTCAACACTTATAGATGACCCCCAGTTATGTGTGATTCTGTAAGACCCCCCCATTTAAGATCCCCTCCCTGCCACTCTTTCTCTAAACTTACTTCAGGTCCACAATCGCTGCTGAAAAGCTTTATGGGGCCAGAAGTATTTAAAAAGTAGGAATATTCAGATTTTGGAAATGTAGTGTATGCATATATCATAATACATCAGTATTTCTGCAGCAAAAATGTATAACTCTTTACTCTAGGTGGGACAATTAAAGGCAATAAATTACCTCATATCAGTTCAGGTCAGATTTTGCTGACAAATGAATTTTGACGTTAATTTACCAAAAAAAAAAAACAGTAAAAGAAAAAGCTTTGAAAGTCTCTAATTTGTTCTGACGATACTCTAAATCTATTTCTCTGTACTGCCTGGTTTTCAAGTTACTATTCAAAGTCAACATTTTCTTAAAAGAATAAATGGATTTGTCCTTGCAAGCATGTTCCCTTTGTGAAGAATTTCTTTTCTCTTTCTCTCTCTTTTTTTTTTTTTTTTTTGTTGAGACAGGGTCTTACTCTGTCGCCCAGGCTGGGGTGCAGTGGCGTGATCAGGGCTCACTGCAGCCGCAACTTCCTGGGCTCAAGCAATCTTCCTGCCTCAGAGGTCCCAGTCTCCTGTGTAGTTGGGACCATAGGTCCGTGCCACCACATCAGGCTAATTTTTTTTATTTTTTGGAGAGACAAGATCTCTCCAAAATCAGCACGTTGCTCATGCTGGTCATGAACTCCTGGGCTAAAGCGATTCTCCTGCCTCAGCCTCCCAAAGTGCTGATATTATAAACATAAGCTACTGTGCTCAGTCAAGAATTTCATCTGTTACCAGAAACACCATTTTTCTGGCTTCCTAAACTATTAAAATCTTTTTGTTCTATCCACTTTTGATCCTACACGTAATTTATCATGAAATCCCTTGACTTCATCCCACTCAACAGCCTCTATCTTAATACAGGCCCATACTGCTTTAGCAGCCTATCAGTTTCTGAGATTTCAGTTCCCATCTGCTTTCAAAGCTTTTTATTTCTGTATACCCAACTCTTCCATCATATCAGAAATACTAATGCCCTGTTTCTGAAATATTTCATTTTTCACAAATATGTCTTTGCTTAAGATCTTACAGCAATTTCTTTATCTGAATTTAAAGATTGGGCTCTACCCCACACTTTTTCCTAAAAAAAAAAAAAAAAATTCTTCTTAAGGTTCTTTTCTGTACCATTCTCTGTAGCCAAACACATTCTACTTAACTTGTTCTCTTATGTCTTCAACTGGTTGGTACCTTAATTCTGATACCTTTCCTAATGTAAGACAGAACAAACACAGTATTAAATGCAACTAAATACACTATTTTTTTTTATTCGTAAGTAAAATTAGTTTATTTTTCATTTCTAAAGGTTTGGTTTTGATTAAGTTGTTGGTAATTTATGTAACGAAGTCAGTCAATGTACTTGCAACAATTCCCTTTTCATTCCCTTCCACTTTTGCTGAAAGAAGAAACTCCCAAGGCACCTCATTAGCAAGCACGAAGTGAATAAATAAATAGCACATGTAGCAAACATAAGGAACAAAGGATAAGCCACTGGCAGAATGTTAACATTAAAATTGCAGAAGCACTGGGGACTTTCAGTGAGCTTTGAATGAATGCTGAGCACATGGTACTTGAATCCCTTTCCTTATTTATATACTTTGACCTTCTGGTGCTCCATTCTGTTTCTCCTGCAATCCACCTACTAATTCCTTCATTACTATTTATGATGTGAAAACATGGGAGGCTGCAGTTAGTACTTTGGGTGATAGCCACTGAATATTTACTCGTAACCTTGAAAATATTTGCTATTTCAAATCTCCTTTTTTAAAAAACATGAAGGTAGAGAAGACAACTCATTTGCAAGATCAGCTAGCAACATACGAAGGTCAGAATACTAACTTGTTCAAATACCCCTGCCCCAAGTCTTTTCAACTTGAATATCATTCTATTCAGTGACTTTACAAATGACTGGAAGGAAGGGATGAATCTAGATATTTAAGGTTGCTAATGCACAGACAGAAAAGAATAAAATTCAAAACAATTCATTAAATTTGACTGATTCTACAAACTAAAGAAAATGCAATAGGGATGGGCAATTTGTTCAGGTTTAAAGAATAATTACAAGATATAAAAGACGAGCTGGCTAAGTAAAAAAAAAAGAGCAAAAAAAGGCCTGTATTTGAGAGGGTGAGGTATAAATAACAAGTTAATGATAGCAATGTGATAAAGTTTCCTTTAAAAAGCAACACAATAATGAGATAAATAAAACTGCTATATAAAATCATAGATACATAAAATCATAGACGTAGAAGAATATTATACATAATCTAGTCCAGTTGTTTTTAAGATTTTTTTTCAGCAGCACATTTTATTCCAAAGAAATCTACACAGATTCAGCCATCTGTGTAGATGAGAGATGAGTTTCTCTGAGAGAGGACATGGCATAGAGTTTGCAAGCCTGAGTTCCTCTCCCATCAGCTTCCTCCTCCTTCCTGTTGTAGCCCTGAGGTACCTGAAAGGGATGCCTAGAGCACTATCTAATCCAATTTCCATTCCCTCTTTTATAGATACACAAGCTGATGCCCAGAAAGGATGAATGACTTAACCTAAGACATCACAGGCTGTCTGGAGAAGAGTTGAAATCAGAGCTCTGGTCTTTTGGCCATATTCAGTGCTTTATACTTCAGTTTTACAGTCTTCTATATGCCAGGCACAGTAATAGGTGTGAATAAGATGTTAATTCCCTGCCCTAGAGAAGCGAATGGTCTCAAGGAGAAGAGATATAATTTCTAAATAATAATGTGGATAAATTACTAGAGATATTACAAAATTCCATGAGAACATGGGAGATGTCAGACAATGCCAGCTGGAAATTAGGGTAACTTTGCAAATAAGATGATATTTAATCAGAGTTTTAAAGATGAATAAATATTGATCAGGTATATTTTTTTGTATTCACAGATACTTACTGGATTACTATTGCCAGTTTGCATTAGTGCAGTTTTAAAATAAAATAGAAAAGCAAAGAAGATGTTTTAAGGGTATTTTTTATTTTTATGATGTATATTGTCATTTTGTAAAACATCTGAACAAATTCAGTATTTTGAGTTAACATACATATTTTGGTGAAACATCACTTAATTCTCTAAGCTCTTAGAAGTTAATGCTTAGAAGAAGTATTTTGATATTCTTTTTAGTTATCTGAGGCAAAGGTTATGAGAGAAAGCCAAGGGCAAAGTCTTCTGCACATTTAAATGCTTTAAACTAGAAGTTACAGCATCAACGCTCAAAACAGTCCCAATTTCTCTCATTTTTTAAGTTGAGAAATCTTCATTTTAAGATTCCAGTGAAACAAAATCAAATAGGAAAAAGTTTCTCATTATTTAAGGATCTTATTCGGTGAATAGCACATCAACTTTCAGATTTCTCAGACCTTTGTTTGAAGTCAAGCAGGGTGTTCGATTCGACAGGTCCAATGTTTACTGAGAAGACCCAGGTTGCCTTGCAGTTGTTCATTGGTTGTGTTTGTCATATTGAGAGCTATCTCATAACCACAAGTTATAACGAAGACGCTAAACATCTAAGTTACAGTTGTCCATTTGTCCTGCACTCACAAATTTTAGTTTTTCCCCATGTTCTTCTGGAGATTTCTTCCACATGACTGACAATTATTTAAAATATCTATGGTAACTGATAATTAACCAATAATTAGCAATGGACATGAATCTATGCATAGTGAGTTTCTGGCCTTTCTGTAGCTGGTATTTGACTACAGCTTCTAAAAGAAAGAGTCATCACACACAATGGCAGAGTAACATGAAAGGTCCACTCACAGAAAATGACAGTAAAATCAGTAGTCATGGGAATAAACAGAATAATTAAAATACTAAATCCCTTTCTTGCAGTCTTAAATGCAAGAGACAACCACAGGCTTCATCTGACTGATACGATCAACAAACTGCCAACATCAAATATTTTATTCCATCTCCGACTATGACTTCAGCATTCAGATATTTTTCAAAAGTGTGCTTTTGTGTGTGTATGTAGATACAAACACATATCTATACACATACAAATGCATATATTTAAAATCAATTACCTATTTCATTAAATTATGGGTTATATGATAATCAGCACCCTGAGAGGGAAAATAAAGAATAGATCATAAGTTTACCGGGCATGCTTTTTCCTAGAGCACATTACAAAACCAAGGTGATATACATTCTATACATTCCATTCAATAGCTTCAAAGGCATCACGTGCAAAACAAAGCAAACATACACTATTACAGGTAGAGAAGAGAGGGAAAAACAAGCATCAAAGGTGAGTTCAGACTGGTGGTGATGGCCACCTCCCATTTTACAGAGTAGCACAGAAGATTTAATACTAAAACAGCACACTGGCTTGTTTTGTTCTGTTTTTTAGAGACAAGGTCTTGCTCTGCCACCCAGGCTGGAGTGCACTGGTGCCATCCTAGCTCACTGCAATCTTGAACTCCCGGGCTCAAGAGATCCTCCTACCTGAGCCTCCCAAACAGCTAGGACTACAGGCATGTCCCACCTTGCCTGGCTAATTTTTAAAATTTTTTGTAGAGATAGGGTCTTGCTTATTGTATAGGCTGGTCTCGAACTCCTGGCCTCAAGCAATCCTCCCACTTTGGCTTCCCAAACTGCTGGGATTACAAGTGTGGGCCACTGAGCCTGGCCACGTTAGCTTTTACAAACAGGAATTGGGGATAATGAGTAAAGTCTGGGTTAAGACCTTGATTCACTATTCAGTCTTAAGAAAACATCACCTGTCAAGTCCAGCATACACGAAGCAATTATGAGCTATTGATGCAGAATCTTAAACTAATTATTACACTTCTCAAAGCATCTTTATGTGATTTATTACCATCTGATTCAAATAAGAACTTGGCATGCTGCAGATGAGCCCAGCCCAGAGGAAAGTGGCTTTTGAGAGAATATAAAGTAGCTTGGCTCTTTCTCCAGCACCAGAGGTTCTGAAAAACTTGGTGTAAGACAGGGCTAAGTCACAGAGAACGTAACCCAGCAGGAACTACTTTTACTTACTTTGCTAGTTATTAAACTCTAACCAATTGCAAAAACACTGCTTAACATTCAGAAAAAAAAAAAGAATAGCTAAATGAGTACCTTAATAGATAGTTGCCAAGATATTTTCAAACATGAGACTGAAATATCTTGTTAGCCTTGCATAATAGTAATACACACTGATTCACAATCATATACCTCATACTCAAACATCACTAAAGAAATACTGGACAAATCAATGACTCAGAATTTCCTCAGCAAGGACTTACCTCAAGATCCCGGTCATAGTACCTGTTTCTGGGATTTTCACATCTATTCCAGGAGTCAGGACGCCTATGCCGAGAGTCAAGGTTCCTGCTGCGATTGTTAGCACACCCATTGCACCTGCCACAGCCACACCCACAGCAGGTTGAACCCCCCATGGAGGTTCTGGATCGGGTCAGCCTTCCAATTTTTCCCAAGAGAGAACAAAAAGTATTACAGGAGAGCTGGAGTGTCCGGGGCTACATGCGCAGCCCAATATGGTGCCAATAGTCCCAAATGCAGTCACTGCAGCCAGTGGCCTTTCTTCTTGGCAACAGAAGGGAACCCCAGTGACAGATTTCTGACCAAAACAAATATTCTGTCACTATTAGGAAAGACCCTGTATCAACTCAAAAGAAGACAAACGCCCAATTTTTCATCTCTCCAGCCAAAATGATGATACTATCCTCCCTTGAAGGCCTCAGGAACACAAATGAGCATCACTGGCCAGTGACTCCTCTTTATTGTGGGGATGATGTCACCAGAGCTTTAATTTGCTCCTGTACTACATTTGCTGGAAGGAATTCAGCTTGAAATGTAAGGATGTCAGAGAACAATAACAGTAATTACCACTTATATAGAGCTTTGTATTTGCCCCATGGTTTAGAATCATTAGCAATTCCTTATGCCAAGATGGGCAGCTGGTCAGGGTGATCACCACTCAGGTATTGCTGGAGGAAAGGGGCCTGTCTTGATCGGAGCTGGAAATAGGATCCCAAAGGATTTAAGTGTTTTCAGTTCCTGATGCTTTAAATCAAAGGCAATTGTAAATATTTTTCATGTTAAGTGCAAGAAATTCACTTTAACAAAGGGACTGAAGGTCAGACGCAGTGGCTTGAAGGTCAGACGCAGTGGCTTGAAGGCCAGACGCAGTGGCTCACGCCTGTAATCCCAGCACTTTGGGAGGCCCAGGTGGGTGGATCACTTGAGGTCAGGAGTTTGAGACCAGCCTGGCCAACATGGCAAAACCCCATCTCTACTAAAAACATGAAAATTAGCCAGGTGTGGTAACAGGCACCTATAATCCCATCTATTTGGGAAGCTGAGACAGGAGAATGGCTTGAACCCAGAAGGCAGAGGTTGCAGTGAGCCAAGACCGTGACACTGCACTCCAGCCTGGGCGACAGAGCAAGACTCTCTCTCAAGAAAACAAACAAAATGAAAACAAAAAGAAAAACAAAGGGATTGAAAGTCGCAGGCGCAAAACTGGAGTGAGAGGGAAGAGCATTTTAGTTACTCTTCTGAGACCTTCATTTAGTTCAACTGCATATGAGTGACCACAAAACATGACTTCAAAAGCCCCACTCTTGCCCTCATCTCTGGATATCCCTCCTAGAGTAAGGGCACGGCAGCATTGTGCGTTTTTCATTACAGTTTTTAGCCCTCGCAATCCCCCACCCCCATAAACACACAAAAAATTTAAACCCTGACTGGATAACAGAACACTAAGATTTTTTTAAAAAAAAATTAAAAAGAAGTTAAAAATGTCCAATATAAAAATATAATTTTGATCAACTCTGAATACCAGTGATTATCACTTTAGCATAATATCTTCAGCAAGGTAAACAACCAATACAAGAATGAGCAAAGAACACGAAAGGATAATTCAATTAAGAAATACAAATGGCCAACAAACGTACAAAAGAGCTTAGACTCATTCTTAGTTGAAGAACTGTAAATTTAAATAATGAGCTACCAACAGGTTGGCAAAATGAAAAAATTTATCATATATGACATTCATAAAGTGGTGGGAAAATAAACATATTTACTGTTGGAAGTGTAAGTTGATAAACCTTTTTCAATGGGCAGTTTGATAGTGTCTGTAACACTTTAAAATAAGCAAGCTTTTGATTCAGCAATTCTACTTCTATGGAATTTATTCCACAAAAATAACTGACCAAAAAAGCATAGAGATGGTGCTATTTATAAAAGAAAAAAAAATGTAGAAGCAACTCAAATGTTCACAAATAAAGATTGGTAAAGATCATATTATACATATGGACCACTACTCAGCAATTCTAAAGAGGCATATTTATAGAGACTGGCTTGGCAAGATGATCACAAAGATTTCCGAGTTAAAAAAAAAAACAACAACCCACAAATAGACTAACTCTGTTTAGTTCATTTAGACTTTTTTCTCTCCTAACCCTGAGAGGCACACCAAAATAGTTACTTCTCACGGTGAGGAGAGAATTTAAGTCTTTATTTTATATATTTCAGTATTCTTGGAATTTTTTTTGCAGCAAGCAAATATAATATTTAGAAGAAAAATAAATATATAACCATGCTCTTTTTTAAAAAACACCTACAATAGATAAAGCCTTCTAATTTGAGTTAGTACAGGAAATGGACTGGCTGCTGTATATTTATATGTTTATTTATACATATGTAAATACACAGCACCCACAGTGAGTGCCTCAAAGGAAGACAACACATTACTTGTGGTAGAAAGCAAAACATCACTCACTGAGCTTTCCTGTTACAGCCTGGTGACCATGATACCTTCAAATGAAAACATCACAAATAGATACATAGATAACCTGGATTTTTCCAAAGCTGGCTATACATAGGCAACCGATCTTTTTTTCTTTTTTTCATTTTTTGGTTCTGTAATTTATTTAACCAAGCTCCTACAGAGAGTCATTTAGGTTGTAACTTTATATATATATATATATATATATATATATATATATATATATATATATAATGTTTATATTTATATGTATATTTTATTGCACTTTAGGTTCTGGAGTACATGTGCAGAACATGCAGGATTGTTGCATAGGTACCTGCATGGCAATGTGGTTTGCTGCCTCCAACCCCCCATCACCTATATCTGGCATTTCTCCCCATGTTATCCCT
>CAUYLG010011234.1:0-25050 GCA_963573385.1 Cacajao melanocephalus | reverse complement strand
ATAATATCCTGAAGAGTATTTTCCAGCTTGGATTCATTCTCTTCATCACATTCAGGTACACCTATCAAACGTAGATTAGGTCTTTTCACATAGTCCCATATTTCTTGGAGACTTTGTTCATTCCTTTTTACCCTTTTTTCTTTAATCTTACCTTCTCGTTTTATTTCATTGACGTGATCTTCGACCTCTGATATCCTTTCTTCTGCTTGGTCAATTCGGCTGTTGAAACTTGTGCATGCTTTGCGAAGTTCTCGTATTGTGTTTTCCAGCTCCATCAATTCATTTATATTCCTCTCTAAGTTGTCCAGTCTCGTTAGCATTTTGTTAAATCTTCTTTCAAGGTTCTTAGTTTCTTTACATTGGGTTAGTACATGTTCTTTTAGCTCACAGAAGTTTCTTATTATCCACCTTCTGAAGCCTGATTCTGTCAGTTCATTGCACTCATTCTCCGTCATGCCTTGTTCTCTTGCTGATGAGGAGCTGCGATCCCCTGTAGGAGGGGGGCATTCTGATTTCGGGTGTTCTCAGCCTTTTTGCACTGGTTTCTTTCCATTTTTGTGAATTTATCCACCTGTCATCTTTGTAATTGCCGACTTTCAGATTGGGTCTGAGTTGATGTCCGGCTTGTTGGTGATGAAATTTTTTCTGTTTCTTAGTTTTCCTTTGGCGGACGCCCCTTTCCCACAGAGCTAGGCCTTCCGGGGTTCAGCTGTGCTTACTGTGAAACTCTCAGTCCTCAGCGCTTCCAATTACTGTTCTCCTTGTGCGGATGGGACCAGCCAAGCCCGACTCAAAGGGCACCCAGTCCTGTATACTCTACACCAAGAAGCGCCGCGCCGGGGTGCCGGCAAAATAGCCGCACTGGCCAAAAAAGTTGTGCTGGCGACCCGTGTGGCTCCTCCGCCGGGAATCTCCCAGTCTGTGGGCAACAAAAATTCGTCTGAAAGTGCGGCGTCCATTTGCTCTCTGCGCTTTCACTGGGAGCTACAATCCTGAGCTGTTGTTAATTGGCCATCTTGGATCTCTCTCCCTGTGTTGCTTAATTTATACATATTTTTAAATCTTCTAGTTTTCTTTCTGCTGTTAATTTTCAGTTTCATTCCATTGTATTCATAAACGATATGTGGCATGACTTTAGTCTTTTTGAATTTATAAAGACTTGTTTTATGACTTAATATGTAGTATACACTGGAGAAAGATCTGTGGGCACATGACAAGAATGTGTATTCTGCTGCTGTTGGGTGTGATGTTCTGTACATGTCATTTAGGTCCATTTAATCTGTAGCGTTATTTAAGACCTCTGTTTCCTTATTAATCTCATGTCTGGATATTCTGTACATTGTTGAGAGTGGGGATTGAAATCTAGTATTAATGCATGTATTTTCTATTTCTTTGCTGAGACTGTTTTTTTATTTTCTTGCAAGTGTTTGTAATTGCTCATTTTAGTGCTGTTTTAAAATAACTGAAGCATTTTTATAATAACTGTTTTAGAAATTATTGTGACACAGTTCAACTTATCTGTCATCTTGGTGTTGGTATTGGTATCTGCAGATATTTTTTTATTTAGTTTGAGAGCTTCCTGGTACATGGTATGATGAGTGTTTCTCATTTGATACTTGGACATTTTGGGTGTTGTGTTATGAGACCGGATTTTATTTAAACCCTGCTCTGGTCATTTTTGCTGACATTACACTGGGAAGGAAACAGGTTGTATTACCTCAGTTCTGCCAGGTTAGGGTGAAGTCCAGGCTCTCCGCTTGTCTACCCTTGACATCTCCTGGGGGATATCCTTGTTATTATCTGGTGCACGTGGGAATTCTGCTTTCCACTAAGCCTCCATTGTTAGGTCCTTGGTGAGGACGGGTAACAGGTGTGTTACTGCTTTTGGTGTGTCTTTCACTGACACCATGAGTGGCACAAGGGTATAACCTCCTTACCACTGGACAGTAGTAAAAGTCACTTACCTCCACTGGGCCTTGCTGGCATCACTCCAGCACAGAGTACGAAGGGTGCCTCAGTACTGCCAGGTGTGTGTGGAGCCTCAGTTTCCCTAAATCATCTCCACTGATACCTCCCAGGAGGGAGGCCTCATTATCACCAGGCAGGCAGTATCGGCTCTCTGCTCAGTCTTCGACAGCACCCAAGCAGAAGGCTGTGAGTGTTGGGGCACACCCTAATGAGGGTGGATATGTAGGCTCCCCACTCTCCCTTTGCTGGCCTGGGTAGATAATGACACAGATTTTTATGCAGTGCCTTGTTGAAGTAAAGCAGGTTTTGTTTAAGTTTTCTGTCTTGCTAGGTTGCTCCTTTTCGGCTCCTCTGTCTAAAGAAAGAGGGCTTTGATGGGGTCCTTTGGTGGTGGTTGTTACTGTTGTTTTGTCTGAGATGACCAGCTTGTTCAAGTCCATACCTGAGATTTCTGAGGCAAAAAGGGAATCCCAGGAAACCCACCACTGTGTCATTTGTTAGATCCGAAAGTCCCTAGCCGGTCGGCTCTTTTATTCTCCATCTTTCAAGGTCTTCTATACAATTTCCATGGTTTTTAGTTGTGCTTAGTGGGAGGAATAGGGAAAAGTATGTCTGCTTTATCTTCTCAGAATCAGAAGATTTCTGTACTTTTTGGAGTTAATGTAATTACTTGTGTTAGTAAATTATACATAAATTAACAAAATATAATGTGGGAAGGACTATAAAATCAACCTTAGTTTGAAATCATTGGCATCAAATTAGGTATGAATAAGAAACTTAAGGATACTGAAGGTTTCTACACTGAGATTATTTTTCAAGTGTTTCTAGATTTGCAGTAAACTCTAAGGAAGTCAAAACTGGAAATTATAGAAGTTGCATTACTGATATGATTTATAAAAGATGGCACAAATAAGTGAACTGATGCCTCCATCCCTTTTTCCTGAATGCCATAGCTCTATATCAAAATACTGACAAGTTAATGCATATATACATAAAGTTAAAATTAAAATATGGGGCTGGGCACGGTGGCTTAGTCTTGTAATCCCAGCACCTTGGGAGGCCTAGGCAGGTAGATATCTTGAGGCCAGGAGTTCGAGACCATCTTGGACAACATGTTGAAACCCCATCTCTACTAAAAATACAAAAATTAGCCGGGTGTGGTGGCACATGCCCGTATTCCCAGCTACTCGGGAGGCTGAGGCATGAGAATCACTTGAACCTGAGAGGCAGTGGTTGCAGTGAGCTAAGATCATCCCATTGCACTCCAGCCTGGGCCTGGGCAACAGAGTGAGACTATCTCAAAAAAAATATTAAAATATGGTATTTATCATTATTTTTATAATATTTGAATGTAACTTTTAAAAACCTTGACTGGGAAAGAGAAGAGATATAACCATCTTCTATATGCTGCTTGAATCTGACTTCCTCCTATTAAATATCTTTCTTTCATTTAGCTCAACTGGCAAAGTTAAGTTGTCCACTAGAATGTTTTCATTTTCTACAACATGACCCAGATCATTATGGACTGAATTTTAAATGGTTTTGAAAGGTAACTGAGAAAAATCCACCTAAAGAACAATTTTAGCTTAATAAATATAAATAAGTTTGTAAGTTACTTTAAAACATGAATTGTTTTGAGACCTGGTCTTTATTTTGTACACATGCACACACAGAGACACACAGACATATACAGACACATACACAAATATACTTTATAAAACAAAACTGTATCCTTGCACCTGCAACTTCTGGGTGGCAGTAACTTGACATGCAAACCCATGTGATGGAGATGTTAATTTTCTACTCTCTTTGGACACTAGAACAGATACTGTCTTAAACTTCCAAGGGATTTGACTAGTTTTTGAGTTTCATTAATGAACAACTTTTCACAGCCTGTTTTTTTTTTAAGAAAAAACAACTAACCAAACATACAAAGGATAAAGATCAATGAGGAATTCATCAGTATTTTCTTTCCAAAGTCATTTTAGAGATAGAAAGGAAGTCAAATTCAAAGCATTTTATTTTTCCCAGAAAACTGGACTATAGTATGTTTATTGCCTTTTAAATCTGATAGTTCATCTTGTGGCCTCTCACCATGGCAAGGGACCCAACTGCATCATGATAAGACAGGCTTTGGGAGATAATTTGTTAAAGTGCTTTATAAAAAGAGAAAAGTGGAATTGTTGATAAACATTTTTGTTTTCTTCTGTGTTTTTCTTTACTAGCTTATCTGTTTCTGTTTTGTTTAGCTCACATATTAATAACGCAATTCTTACTGTTTAAAGTGAATAAAGAAAAAAATAAAAGTTTAATAGTTTTGAGTCTTCTGATAGAACAGGTAGGTTCTGAAGAGAAGAAAGTAAATTAAATAATGTTCTGATCCCCTGAATTAAAAATTTTTCCAATTCTGTTAGAAAATTTTACATATCTGTAACATTGACTTATTACAGAACATTTTTTAAATCAAGATGTTTTATTTGTTAATATTGTACTCAAAATTGCAAATATCTTCAGAGAAGCAGATAAAGGTTTGGGTTTTAAGTCAGCTAGACGTAGATTGAAATACCCCAGCTCCACTGTTTGATAGTCACATCATTACATTATTTTTTCTTTTATTTTGGAGACAGGGTTTCACTCGGTCACCCAGGCTGGAATGCTGTGGTACAGTCTTGGCTTACTGCAACCTCTGCCTCCTGGGCTCATGGAATCCTCTCACCTCAGCCTCCTGAGTAGCTGGGACTATGGGCACACACTACTGCATCTGGCTAATTTTTGTCTTTTTGTAGATACAGGTTTTATCATGTTGCCCAGGCTGATTTCCAATACCTAAGCTCAAGCAGTCCCCTACCTTGACTTCCCAAAGTGCTGGGATTATAGGCATGAGCCACCATACTCAGCCACTGCTGTGTCATTTTAAACAAGTAACTTAAAATTTTCAGCCTTTGGTTTCTGCTTTTATAAAATGATCTAATGATAATGATGTATAATGCCTTAATTAAAACTATTGGAACCCAGATGTGTTTTGGAATTTAGAAGAAAAACAATTTTCATGTACAAACTTTTATTGAGAAAATCGTTCAGTATAATTTAGATGTTTATTAAACTCTTGTTTATGCATTTTTATGCACAGTGAATAGTGCAAAAATGAATACAAACTGTCTTTGCTGTCTAGGGTAAGCCCCTATTCTGTATAATAGATACAGATGACTGGAATGAGTTATTAAATTTCATTATAGAGACATACAATTCTGTGGAAGCTCAGAGGGAGAAAATGAATTCTGATGGAGTGAGATAGCTCAGGGAAAATTAGAAAAGAGATGGTATTTGGACTTATACTGTCTTATGCCATTTTGTTTCTTCTATTTCATTAATTTTTCATGTTCCCTTTACTATTCTTTTTAGTATATTTGCCTTTTCTTCTCTCTGTTGTGAAAATTGTAGCAAAAAAACAGAAACCAGTAGTCCCATTCATATCATTACAAATTCAAACCCTGTATGGATGGCACTAAAGTGTTTATATCAGGTAAGCCCTACTTCAGGCTAAAAACACTAAACATCACAGTCAGGGTGATACTAAACTTGAAAGGTTACAAGTGTCCCTGATTAAACTTATCATTCTTAATAATTATATATGTTTTCTAATTTAATGGTCTTATGAAGATAGCATTATTAAGGTACATTTTACATACCATAAGATGTATTTGTTTTAAGTTGACTTTTAGTAAATTTACAGAGGTATATATCTACCACCACAACCCAGTTATTAAACATTTTCCTCATCCTGAAAAGAGAGAATGTAGAAGTTTTGAATGATAGAAAGTCAATGAGGTGTAAAAACTGTATATTATCTGTATCAGTCCATTCTTACATTGCTAACAATAGCTGAGACTGGGTAATTCATAAAGAAAAGAGGTTTAATTGGCTTATGATTCAGCAGGCTACACAGGAAGCATAATGCTGGCATCTGTTCATCTTCTGAGGAGACCTCAGGAAACTTACAGTCATAGTGGAAGGTAAAGTGGGAGTAGCCACTTCACATGGCTGGAGCAGAAGCAAGAGAGAGAGGTGGGAAAGTGTGACACATATTTCAAAAACCAGATCTCAGGAGAGCTCACTCATTATCACGAGAGCAGCACCAAAATGATGGTGCTAAGCCATTCATGTGAAACTGCCTCAATGATCCAATCACCTCCCACCAGGCCCCGCCTTCAACATTGGGGATTACAATTGAACGTGAAAATTGGGTGGGGACACAGATTCAAATTGTATCATTATCTAACAATGAAATAATGCATATTAACATTCTCAGGGGATTTGGGACAGCACTCCATTATAAAGGATATTGCTCTCATCTGTAATCCCAGAAGCTGGGGAGGTAGGAGGGTGGCTTGAGAGCAGGAGTTCAAGACCAGCCTGGGCAACATGACAAGACCCTCTCTCTAAGAAAATTAAAAAAAACATATTAGGAGGGCATGGTGGCATGCATCTATAGTCCCAGCTATTCGGGAAGCTGAGGCAGAAGGATCACTTGAGGTCAGGAGTTCATGCCAGCAGTGAGTTAAGATTGTGCCACTGCACTCCAGCCTCGGCAACAGAGAAAGGCTCTTATCTCTAAAGAAAGACAACCAAGGATATTATTAATAATATTTCTGTAGTGAATCAGATAAAGATTCACACTAAACAGAATAAAGCATGTCATACCTGCAAATAGTTTTATGTCAATCAAGGCAGATTTTGCCTGTAGAGGAGTTCAAGTCATCCAATGAATTTTGAAATACTTTTGGAGCTACTTTGAATTTGAAATTGCATGTAAGGTTTCCAAAACCTGTACTATTCACATTAAAATCATTGTGAGAATTAGAGTAAGGTGCTTAGCACAGTACTGCATACATAGCAGGCTCAGTATCTCTGTATATATGTATATGTTGATAATTAATTAAACTGCCATATTGGAGAGCAGGTGGTATAGTTTCAAAAGCACTATCTGTGTGGCCAGGAGACTAAGTTCCAGGACCCACTGCCTTGTAAACTGGTGTGTGAGATCAGGGTAAGATGAAAGCTAACATTTAATACTTATGAATGAATCAGCACTTCACATGTGTTAATTAGTTTAATATATGTATCAAGATTATATGCCATAGATATACATTATTATTCCTATTTTATAAATAATGAAACAGAGGCACAGAAAGTTTAAACAACTTGCCTAAAATCATAGAGCAAGTGGTGGAGGAGAAACTCCAACCTAGGCATTCTGATTCCAGAACCCATCTCTAAAATGCCAGGCTCTATTTGCTAAGTCTCATTAATATTTGCTGAAATTCTCTGGGCCCTGATCTTCTAACTCTTGAAATAAAGAGGGAACAAAACTGCAGATTTTAATTTACTTAATGCTACAAACTCATAGTGTTCTGGAACTGAAAGGGATCGTAGGGCATATGTAGTCCAAATTAACATTTTGGATGAATGAAACTAAGGTCTAAATATTAAGCAACCTCTTCATGGTAACACAATTAATGAACAACCTGAATCCTCGGTCTTCCAGCTTCTCAAAAGACAATCTTTGTTCAGTCTCCAAAATATCACCTAATAAGGATATACATATTAACATGGTCAGATGCAGTAGCCCTACTTTCATGTTTATGAAAAATGAAGTCAGCTGTGGTGGCTTACAGCTGTAATCCCAGCACCTTGGGAGGTTGAGGTGGGCAGATCACTTGAGGTCAGACGTTCAAGACAAGCCTGGCCAACATGGTGAAACCCAGACTCTACTAAAAATACAAAAATTAGCCATTCATAGTGGCACACACCTGTAATACCAGCTACTCAGGAGGCTGAGGCATGAGAATTGCTTGAACATGGGAGGTGGAAGTTTTAGTGAATCAAGATTACACCACTGCACTCCAGCATGGGTGACAGAGTGAGACTCTGTCTCAAAAAATGAATAAGTAAATAATGAGCACATTAATCTCTATACTAATAGAGGCATATCTTAGATAGAAGTAGGTATAGAATACATAGAGTTGATATATAGTAGATAGAGGTCTAGCATGCAGGAGGTATGGAATAGTATATAGTAGATAGAGGTAGAGAGTAGGTTCAGAGTAGATAATATGGAAATATTAATAGAGCTCAGTGGAAACATAGAGACAGGGTCATTAATCCTGCCAAAAGTGTGTTGGGCAAATAGAAGACACAGAGAGGAAGTAACTTTTGAACTCTTGAAGAAGTGGCTTTGATGACAAGCAGACTGACTGAGACAGAGAAAATTGCTTGTTCAACTTGCAGATCCAGTATAGCCAACTCAAAGCTACTGTCTACCCTCCTGGTATAACCTTTGGGCCACCTGAACGCCAAACTGGAAGTTTATGTGATTAATGTAAGACTGCAAACTCCCTTTGGGAATTAGAATCGTTAGCCTTATAAGTGTCAAAATGAATAGAATGTTTTGGTTAACTGCAGTTTCAGAAACATAACAAGTTATATTTGCTTTGAGGGCCAAACTTCTTGGCCATCAGTAGCTAGAAGACATTTTTAATTATTTCAGCTCTTTTTCTTTCTTCTAAATAAAGGAGGAGAAAGGACATCACCCATTTCTTATCTTTACACATCGTGGCCTAGTACAATGCCTAGAACAGAGTGGAAACTTAACCTGTATTTTTAGCAATAAAAAGAAATGTTTATTGAGTATTTGTAGGAATCAGGCCCTGTACTAAACCTTTTATGTGCATTTTCTATTTTAATTTTCATGTCCACTTTATGAAAGAGGTACCAATAGTAGCCCAGATAATGAAGAAGCATAGAGACTGAGAGTATGTCTAGTTGTATAACCCTGAGAAAGTTGCTTAAATTTTAGACCTCAGAGGAGGCACAGACTCATGCAGTGCACTAGTTGATATGGTTTGGCTGTGTCCCCACCCAAATCTCACCTTGAATCGTAATAATCCCCACATGTCAAGAGTGGGACCAAGTGGAGATCATTGAATCATGGCGGTGGTTCCCCGCATATTGTTCTCCTGGTAGTGAATAAGTCTCATAAGATCTGATGCTTTTATAAATGGGAGCTCCCCTGCACAAGCTCTCTTGCCAGCCACTGCGTTAAGACATGACTTTGCTCCTCATTCCGCTTCCGCCATGATTGTGAGGCCTCCCCAGCCATGTGGACGTGTAAATCCATTAAACCTCTTCCTTTATAAATTACCCAGTCTTAGGTATGTCTTTATTAGCAGTGTCAGAACAGACTAATACACTGGTCTTCAAAACGTGATATTTTCAAAATGTGGTAAGTTCATTTACAATTCACACAATGTTAACATGGCTCATAATTTTCTCATTGTAACATATATTTTATGTCAATTGAGATATAATTTCAGAATACTACTTTGTATGGAATGAGTAAGAGTGTTTGCTTGCTTTCAGGACATTAAAAATCAGAAAGAGGTCCATATGCTTTTCACAAAAATTTAAAATATAATACCAATGTGCATGGAGTTTTGTTTTGTTTGGAGACAGAATCTCGCTTTGCCATCTGGTCTGGAGTGCAGTGGTTCGATCTCAGCTCACTGCAACTTCTGCCTCCTGAGTTCAAGAGATCCATGCCTTAGTCTCCTGAGTAGCTGGGATTACAGCTGCATGCCACCACACCCTTCTAATTTTTTTTATTTTTCATGGAGACAGATTTTCACCGTGTTGGCCAGGCTGGTCTTGAACTCCTGGCCTCAGGTGATCTGCCCGCTTTGGCCTCCCAAAATGCTGGGATTATAGGTATGAGCCACTTCACCCAGCCCACATGGAGATATTTTAACTGTGCAAATACTTTTTAGAAATGAATGGTGAGGGGCAGGCAAGGTGGCTCACCCCTATAATCCCAGCACTTTGGGAAGCCAAGGTGGACGGTTCACTTGAGGCCGGGAGTTCAAGATCAGCCTGGCCCCATCTCTACGAAAAATACAAAAATTAGCAGGGTGTGGTGGTGGGCACCCGTAATCACAGCTACTTGGGAGGCTGTGGCAGGAGCATTGCTTGAATCCAGGAGGTGGAGGTTGCAGTGAGCCGAGATAGCACCACTGCACTCCAGCCTGGCTGACAGATCGAGACTGTCTCAAAAAAAAAAAAAAAAAAGAAATGTAATGGGAGGCTCTTTTCTCTAAGATTTTTTTAAAATCATTAAACATTTTCTTTTAAGTATTACTTTTACAAAACATTCATTATATTAAAAGGTTTTTTAAAAAAATTATTTTAAACTTTTAAGTGCATATAGCTAAAGTACATGTGAACAATGCAGACTTATTTCCATTCTGCTTGCTTTCAAGTCCAAACTTAAGGAAAAGGCTAAACTCTCCCACAAAATGCTTTTAGAATTAAAGGCATTCATAAAATTAGAGGAGTTCATACATATTCCAGCCAGCTTGTTGATTACACCAAAACTTGTGTTCAGTTCATCTGCTCACTCTTAAAAAAGAATAGAGACTTTACAAAACTGAGAATAAGGTGAGGTGGAGTCTTGGTGCTGATTTGCATGTCTCTACAATACTGCTTTTAAATCCCTTTATAATCACTCTTAAGTCAGCCCCACCCCATTCTATCCTATTTATTGTATTAATTATAAATTTCTAGAAATGAAACTGACAATACACTTCCAGTAAGATGTAATTAAAGTAAATTATCAAATTAACAAGGCAGTGAGACACAGCGAAAGCAAATGATTTCACAAACTGCTGTCAATTCCAACTAAATCCAGTGTTTCCAGTGGAATGGAACAGAGGCCCGTTGTGTTCTCTACTTTGGGAGATAAACAATGAAGATGACTTGGCTGGCACGAAGTCTCTCATCTAATAGAGATAAGCCACGGAAGCCAGCCAAGTAATTATATGCAGTGCTGCCAGGGAGGTGTGAACAGGTTGTCATGGAGTAATGGAAGTTGGGGAGACATGTGATTGTATTTGGAAGGGAAGTAAGGGGACTGTGGGAGGCAGGTGGCTAGAGAGTCCAGGAAGACATGATGGTGATCTCTGTATTCAGTCTGCATTTTGAAAGAAGGATAGGATTTCTAAAAGTTGAAAAGGAAGTGGCATTCAAAATGAAATAAAATATCTGTACAAAGGCATTGTTATCATAACAGGAAAGCGTGGGTTTGGCTGGGGTGCCCTTTTGTCAAGGGTCGGAGGAGGGAGCTATTCGTCTAATCCTTTTTATAAAAGCCTTGAGCTAGCTGTTCATCTAATCCTTGATCTGTAGGGTAAATAATATCAAATTGCCTGTGTATTTTCTGCCAATTATGTGTGATACTTTAATAGTTATTTAGTTATAAATGACCATAAATATGTAAAATGTTTACATCTGCAGCCTGCTAAGCATTTTACATTTTATCTTATTAAAAACAAAAGTTTGGCTGGGCATGGTGGCTCATGCCTGTAATCCCAGCACTTTGGGAGGCCAAAGTGGGAAGATCACTTGAGCCCAAGAGTTTGAGACCAGCCTGGGCAACACAACGAGACCCATCTCTACAAAATTTAAAAAATTAACCAGGCATGGTGGCATGTACCTGTAGTCCCACTGTAGTCCCAGATACTTTGGAGGCTGAGGTTGGAGGATTACTTGAGCCTGGAAGCTAGGGGCTGCAGTGAGCAGTGATCATGTCACTACACTCTAGCCTGAGTGACAGAGCAAGACCCCATCTCACACACACACACAAATATTTTTAAAAAACACAAAATTTCAACAAATTGAGTTTAAATGAAATTGGCCTTTGTTAGCTCTTTATGCGTTGGGCAGCATTTCATCTAGAGATTTAGATAAGGAACTCCTGTGGACTTGGCAGAACAGTTGGTTTTTACCAGCTAGCTTGAGCAGGAATAAGGAAATGTGTAATACAAAAAGCAGATTGGCTGACATCAGGTTAAATTTCTGGTTATTGCCCTCATTAGGGTTAAAGCAGAGGGGATTTCCTTATTCACGCTGGCTAAAACTGGCCTGTTTAGGAATTTGGTTATGATCTGTCTCCTGATTTCTCAGATCAGATAAACGATTCAGTTTTGGTGTGGTGATGTGGAATCTTAGCATAAGTGGCTCCATTTTGATTTTGTCCATTCTGTTGGGGCCTAGTACAAGAGCTCAGCCCAAAACAATGACCTCCCATAAATTTCAGTTCACAGTCCTCAGCACAACAGGGAGGAAAGTTATCATCGTTGTCTCTATTTTCTGGATAAGGAAGATGAAAAAGGTTGAGTATCTTCTTGTCTGAGGTCCAAAGGTAGTAAGAAGATTTCAGATTCTAAAGCCACATGCCTAACCCTTAATACGTACTCAATTCCTATTATGTGTCTGGCTCCTTGGTCAACAGTGGAATTATGTAAGTGACTAAGGCTGACAGTCTGTCCTCTCTGGGACCTTTTGTTTTTTGCCTACCTAATGATTTAGCAGTTTAGTTCAGATAGTGTAATAACGAGAAATAAAGCCAGTAACAAAAAGCCGGTAATAAAAGGAATCTTACTGTTTGCTAATTACAACTGATTAAGTAGTTAAAAAGGAGAGGGAGAAAAATCCTGCCCGGAAAGAGAGCAGAGAGTAGAGAGGTGAAGATATCTGTGTGTCTGTGATAGGATGACTAACCAGACTGGTGGGAATGTAATGTTTACAATGAGACATCCTGGAGAATAAAGAATAATCATATGTATTAAACACTCGACATATGTATTAAACACCTCATACACAGAAAGCTATGTGTTTTAACATGTATTAGTTTTTGTAATTCTCATGACAAACTTATGAACTGGGTATATAATGGTCCTATTTTATAAATAAGGAAAACATGAAGTCAGTATATTAAAACATGATTCCATTTTATACATAAGGAAAATATAGGATTTGATTGGTACTTTGTGACTATGTATAAAACAGTAAAATCTGTCATGATCATGCCTCTCCCCTCCCTTTAACTAGTAACCTCAGTTCCGACTTTCTGCTGCAGATTAGAAATAAGTATTTGAAACCATGGCAACCCTAGAAACATTTAGAACACAATGAATGTATGTGGCATGCAAGTGTATCCAAGAATACAGTGTGATTCAGGACAAGAAAGTTTGAGAGGCGCTTCCTTGGAGGAGTCAAGAGCTTAAGTGAAGTAATATGAGCTCCCAGGTAGACAAGCTAGGATTTCTTCAAAAATGGAAAAAACAGGCTGAGCACGGTACTCAAGCCTGTAATCCCAGCACTTTGGGAGGCCAAGGTGGGTGGATCACGAGGTCAACAGATGGAGACCATCCTGGCCAACATGGTGAAACTCCATCTCTACTACAAAAAAAAAAAAAAAAAAATACAAAAATTAGCTGAGCTTGGTGCTGCATGCCTGTAGTCCCAGCTTCTCGGGAGGCTGAAGCAGGAGAATGGCTTGAACCTGGGAGGCAGAGGTTCCAGTGAGCTGAGATTGCGCCACTGCACTCCAGCCTGGGCAACAAGAGCAAAACTCTATCATCTCAAAAAAAAACCAAAAAAAACAAAAAAAACCAGTTTCTCTGTAAAAATTGACAATCTGTAGAGAAAGGATTCAGCAAGTTACTCTCTCAAGTTCAATTTGGCAATTTGTCTTTCTGGTGCTTAACTACTACAACAATAATAATTGCTATTTGTTGAGCACAAACAGGGCAAAACGCTATGTTGACTTCTCTGCATGCCTCACCTGGAATCCTTTCAATTCAGATGAGAATTATCTTCTGTTTTGTAGATGAAAAAGCTGTGGCTCAGAGACTTTATGTGGCTTGCCCAATTTGTTAAAGGTCAGTAGAGCCAAGATTAAACTCATAATTTTTTTTTTCCATTAGACCATCTTATATTCACCTGATTCTTATTTCATCTTACCATGAGAAACTAATGGACCACACTGAGTTGATGTGATTCCAGTCAAAAGCAAATAAATTATGTTTCAGTTGACATGCAGCCTTGTTTGTGCTAACAGTTGAAATAAATAGCTGGGTTTTCTGATATACTGAAATTGGTACTGGATCTCTATCCTTCTCCATTAGTGATTTGTACTGCGACTAGATTGTAAACATGTCTCTGTGTCTTGATTTCATCGTCTGTAACACAAGAATGTTGGATTAGAAATCTAAAGTCCATCACAGCTGTATGATGCTTTGACTCTTAGCCTCTGTCTTCCATTTCCTACAGCACTAAACACATCAACAGCCTAGGATTTTAGGTTCTGGGCTGGTGACTTTTGGAGACCTACCTAAAGATTCTTAAGGGCAGCTTGTCTCTTTTCTCCCTCAAGATGTTTGTGCTTAAAGTGTTTCTCATGCTGAAGAGACGAATGCACAACTCCTGTTATCTTTAGGTCACCCGACTTTGTGAGCTTATCAGTTTGTCCTGTTTGATAGTTCCACTGTCCTAAACAGTAAGTTAGGCTTTGTGGCTTTGTAGCTTCCTCACAAATCATCACATTTGAAAAGCGGAAATATAATAGAAAAAAATTATCTCTTATTCCCAAGAGATAAGAAAAAGCTCTAAGAAGCTCCTTTGTTGAAAAGCACTTAAGAACATATTTTATGGATCCTCAGAAATCCGCATTCCAGCCTGACTTTCCACATCTACCAAGCAGAATCTGAAGGAGTTCAGTCTGCTTTCTCTCTTCCACACTCAACTGATAATGCAGAAATGCCGGAGTTGAAGCAGCTGGTGGCATGCCTCTATCAAGCTGTCTTGGAATTGGAAAGTGGGAAGAGGTGTTTCAGAGAGTCAGGATATAATCTAAGGTTCAGACTGAACCAGGTCTCTAGCCAGATTCAGGCTTGGTCAGTGTCTCAACATGGCAGCCAAGTTTCCATCAGCTTTGCTATAATTAACATCTGTATAGAGAATCATTTCTTAGTAATAGAAAATGAAAAAAAAAACAGGAAGTTAATTAGCTGTTAGAGCTTGGATTTCATTTCTGGGTAAATCAGTAGTCATCTCACAAAGGTATTCTTTTTGGGTATAATCTCAAACCAGCTAAAAGAAATGGGATGAAATAAGAGAAGGTCTGTTAGCAGCTGCTCTTAAATTTCCCCCTGTTGTCAGAACTTGTCTTAGTTTGGATTTTGAACTCTTTTAAGTAGTGGTTGCCGTTTTCAACTTTAGATAACCCCATAAATCTGGAAATAGTTAATGTGATTCATCTGGGAATCAGTTATTGTAATGACCTGTATCCAAATGTTGGTTTTAGAGTCATACCTATTCCGAGAGCTGTGTTCTGTGAAAGGATGGCAAGTCATGGTTTCTGCAAAGCTGAGTCACTATTTCTACCTACATAAAACCTATGATTTAACCTGACTTTGAAGCTGACTTTTCTTTAAGGCTCCTGGCTAAGTTAGGACTGTTGGGATGGAGATTAGGGTTATAGTGGGGGAGGAAGGACATTTGCTCTTTAAGATGAGTAAAAAGTGGATCAGCCATTACTAAGAAGACATTTTAACCATTACAAGGTTACAAATGTTTCAGAGAATTATTTTTGTAAGCTCTCTTTGTGATATGAAGCCTGAGGCATTTTTTCTCTGAAGATAAAAGACAGTAAGAGCTTTAGCAAACTGATACCTCACCTTCTCCACTTCCTCTTCAAAAACGTCATCACCTTCATCTCAGTTCATCAGAATTAAATTGAGGCTCCGTTACGTAAAAAGCTCCCTTCTGAGAGGTTATAGATATGAGGAGAACAGAGTACCTGCTCTCTTAGGGCTCACAGTCTTATGGGGAAGACAGACGTGTATACATGTAATTCTCAGTCAGGGTGAACTAGGACGAGTGCAGAAATCATTTCCTCTTGGAATCCTTCTCTGGCTTCCCAAATGTGGGTTTTTGACACCTTATCTGAATACCCATAACACTATACTTGTGACCAAGAATGCTTATTGCCAATGAGTATCCATTCTTCCCTTCTTTTTAGAATCAGAACTTCAATTTTGTTTGGAGTAACTTTGTGCAACTGGATGTGACCATGTGACTAATTTTTGGTCAATAAAATGTGAGTGTAAGTACTGTATGGGAGCTAGCATAGGGAGCTGACTCAGCGGGGAGGACTTCTCCTTTTGTGTTCCTCCTTGAGATGGCCTATCCTGTAAGATGTGTTGGCTAGGTATCCAGGAGCTATTATAGCTTGGACTATGAGATGACCTTGAGCATGGAAGCCGTGTACTGAAGATATCAGAGCAGAAAAACATGAATGTCATCATTCAACACAGAATGTTGAATTAGAAATCTAAAGTCCATCATAGCTCTGTGATGCTTTGACTCTTAGCTTCTATATTCCATTTCCTATAAGACAAAACACCTCAACAGCCTAAGTGTTGTGATTCCTGAGAACTTAGTGGAGATGCCATATCAGACCATAACTACTCTACTGGCAATAATTTTTTACATGAGAGAGAAATGTATTTATATATTTTATAAGCTATGTTGGGTTTTCTTTTAAATGCAGCTGTGAACCCCAAATATCTGAGACAGGTCTCAATCAATTTAAGAAGTTTATTTTGCCAAGGTTAAGGATATGCCCATGACAGAACTTCTGGTGGTCCTAATGACATGTGACCAATGTGATTGGGGCACAGCTTGGTTTTATACACTTTAGGGAGACATGAGACATCAATCAATATGGGTAAAATGTACATCGGTTCTGTTTGGAAAGGCAAGACAACTCAAAGCAGGGGTTGCGGGGGAGGCTTCCAGGTCGCAGTTAAATGAGTGACAAATAGCTGCATTCTTTTGAGTTTCTGACTAGCTTTTCTAAAGGAAGCAATCAGATATGCATTTATCTCAGTGAGCAAAGGGATGACTTTGAGTTCTGTCTGTCCTTTGTCTGCAAGAAGTTTCTTTGTGGACAAATTGTGAGAAAGGTATGTGGCTATCCTTTTTAGGCACAGAATGGGAAGCAGGTTTGCCCTAAGCAGGTCCCAGCTTGACTTTTCCCTTTCATTTAGTGATTTTGAGATCCTGAGATTTATTTTCCATTCACATAGCCAAACCTAATCATAACTGATACGTCTGTCATAAAACTTAACACACTGTATTTGCTTATTTGGTTTTCTGATTCTCCATATATAGGGACTTTATTTTTATTTCTATTTTATTTTTTGAGATAAAGTCTCATTCTTTTACCCAGGCTGAAGTTCAGTGGCATAATCTTGGCTCACTGCAACCTCCATCTCCAGGGTTTAAGCAATTCTCATGCCTCAGCATCCCCAGTAGCTGGTACAGGTGTGCACCGCCATGCCCAGCTAACTTTTTGTATTGTTAGTAGAGATGGGTTTTTACCATGTTGCCCAGGCTGGTCTCAATCCCCTGAGCCCAGGCAATCCACCCACCTGGGCCTCCCAAAGTGATAAGATTATAAGCATGAGCTGGGACTTCAATCTCATTAAAAGAATAGATGTTATTTTTAAAGTCCTCTTGGTAAACATTTATAGATTTAATTAGCATGTACAGTAGTTCATTCTGAAAGTACAGTGGGTGAATAGGGCCAGGAAAGATAATCTTCAAAATTGGGAAAACCGTATTATGTCCAAAACATTATCTGAATAGAGACTTAAAGGCTAGACTAGAGTGTAAGAATTCACAGCAGAAGGCTAAGGACCCCTAAAAGGAAGAAACTGCACCAACGGTGTCTCAGAGGCAGGGTCAAGTAGTCAGTTGAAGTTTGAGGAATAAAGAATGATAAAAACTTGCTTTAAGAGAGTATACCAATTATTTATTAATTTGTGCTCAGCTTGATTTCTTTTGTTCTGTACTCTGCAATATATTTTAGGGAAGTTTGGATTCTGTAAGCTGTATTTTCAGAGTGCTCTTTCTGGGGAGCACCAGAAAAAGATCGAAAGTCAGGAGGAGGAAATAAGAAACTCTCTTCTTTATTCTGGTTTCTGGCTGTAACACTTACAGTAGTGGTGGTGGCAAAGCGAACAGTGGTGAAAGAGTTGCTGCAAGCAATAGAGGTGAAGGCGCCCCTGCAGAGGCAGTGCCACTGTGATGGTGAATCCAGTGGCAGCAGCAGCCAGAGAGAGAAAGATCCTGGGTCCCCACGCTGGAAGCTCGGAATAAACAAGAGCAGGCTCTGTAGCCCAGAGCCCTTTGCCTCTGGGTTATACACTTGTTCTGCAGCCAGGGTAGCAGCACTTTCACTAAAACTCTAACTCATGAGTGCCCTAACCATTTTTGCTTTTCTTTCTTCTTTCAAGACAGGGTCTTACTGTGTCACCCAGGCTGCAGTGCAGTGGTACAAACATGGCTCTCTGCAGCCTCCATCTCCTGGGCTAAAGCAAACCTCTCACCTCGGGCTCTGGAGTAGCTGGGACTACAGGTATGTGCCACCATACCTGGCTAATTTTTATTTCTATTTATTTATTTATTGAAATAGAGTTTCCCTATGTTGCCCAGTCTGGTCTCAAATTCCCAGGCTCAAGCCATCTTTCTACCTTGGCCTCCCAAAGTGCTGGAATTACAGGAGTGAGCCACTGTTTCTAGCCATTTCCTCACTTTTAAAAATGGAGTTTTTGATGATTGAGACCCTTAATTTTAATATAGTAAACTTTATCATTCTTTTACCCTTCAATAAAAGTCTTCTGATAATTTTTTGTGAAATCATTTTCTGTACCAAGATGGTAAAGGTAGCTTCCATATTTCCTTCTAAAAGTTTTATAGGATTGCCTTTTACATTTGGTAATAAATTATGAACAGTGACTAAACTGATTTTAGTTAAATTGAAAATTGATTTTTTTGATTGGATGAGATAGGAATTCAATGTCATTTTCAGGCATATGGATTTAAACTTGCTCCGGCATACTTACTAAAAAGCCTTTTCTTTCCAATGGTTCTATAATTTCATCTCTGTCCTATATTTAGTATCCATACATGTATGAGTTTGTTTTTGAATTATCTATTATAATCGATATTCTTTACTTATTTGTAATTTGCTGTGCTAATACCACACAATCTTAAATATGATAGTTTTATAATAAGTCTTGTGTATTAGGGCTCTCTAGAGAAATAGAAGCAACTCTGTGTGTGTGTGTGTGTGTGTGTGTGTGTGTAAATTATCTATCTATCTATCAAGAGATTTTAAGACATTGTGAGGGCTGGCAAATTTAAAATATGCAGGGTAGGTTAGAGATTCAAGATCCTGGGAAGAGCTGTTGTTGCAGTCTCAAGTAGGAAGGCAGTGTGAAGGTGGAATTTCTTCTTCCTTTGGAGTCCTCAGTCGTTTTTACTTAAGGTCTTCAACTGATTAGATGAGGTTTACAAACATTATGGAGAGTAATCTGCTTTATTTAAACTCTACAAATGTAAATGGGGTTTTTTTTGTTGTTTTTTTCTTCAGTTGTATTTTGGGCTCTGGTATACATGTGCACATCCTGCATCCTGCAGGATTGTTGCATAGGTACATACAAATGTAAATGTTAATTGTATCTAAGAAAATCGATAGGTACATACAAATGTAAATGTTAATCGTATCAAAGATATCTACAACAATATCAAGACTAGTGTTTCTTTTACCAATCATCTGGGCACCATAGCCAAGCCAAGTTGATACAGAATTAACCATCCCAATCAATATGTGGTAGAAAATTCTCCTCACACTGTTCTTTTTTGAGAATCTTGGCTACCCTTAAACTTTTACATTTTCATAAATAATTTAAAATCAACTTGCTGATCCCAGAAAATACCTTAAAGATATTTCGAAAGAGATTGTCCTGAATACGTAGTTCAATTCAGGTTTATTGAAAATCAGATGTGGGATATGAGAGACCAAGGGTAGTCAAATACGACTTTAAGGTATTTGTCCTGAGCAAGTGAAAGGATGGTTCAGGACAGGTTTAGGAAAGAAGACCTAGAGTTTGGTTCTGAACATACTGAGTTTCAGTGGGACATATAAATTTGGAAGGTGTTAGCAAAAAATGGCAGTGAAAGTCATGAAACTGGAAGGGATCTTCCAGAAATAGATGCAGAAAGAACAGAAGTAGTGATAGGATTAAGCCTACAGCATTCAATATTCAAAGATCTGCAAGACAAGGAGGCCCTAAAAACAGAAAACCAAGAACAGTTACTGAGTTAGGAAAACCAAGAAAGTCTGTTTTCCCAAAAAGTTGTGTTAGAAAAATATTTCAAAGAAGGGAGAGTGACCATGGATCCAGAGGCTGTTGATAAATCAAATAGGCTAAATACATCATCATTGATTAGGTTTAGGGCTGTGCAGGTCATTGGATATTTTGGTCACATCGTGGGGGCTGTATCATCTGACTTGAGTGAATTTTAGAAAAAGTGGATTGGAGGGAATTATAGACTACATTTTCTATAAATTTTGTGCTATAAAATCACAACAAAGTGGTGCTTCAGGAGATTGCAGTAACCTGGAAAAATTGTTGTTTTTGTTATGTGTTTAGATGAGGGAAATTACTTTATATTTCTTGACAGAGACAATAGCTGATAAATTCATGAGAGGGAAGAATTGATAAAGCATGTCTCTAGGTAGTCTTCTAGCTTTTAATATTTACCCTATGTATTTTACTCTCATAAAGGAATTTTTATTGCAGTAGCTTTCTATGTTACTTATTATATGCAGTTACACTGTAAACTCTTTGTAGGTGGGAATGAAGATTGAACTTTATGCTTAGTGGTCAGTAATAGAGTTTGTAGTTGATTGATTGTTTGATTAGCCTTATAAAGTGTTAATGATTATGGGATGCCTGATGAATTAATGGCTCCCAAGGGCTTTGTAAAGCTGAAGCTAGGATCGGGGCTAACTTATTCTTAAACACCAACGGATGGTGGATTTTTAAATTTCTTTATTATTTTTTTGTTTGTTTGTTTATTTTTGAGACAGGGTCTCACTCTGTCATCCAGACTGGAGTACAATGGTGCGATCTCAGCTCACTGCAACTTCCACCTCCCAGGCTCAAGGAATTCTGCCTCAGCCTCCTGAGTAGCTGGGACTACAGGCACGCACCACTACTGCCCGGCTAATTTTCATATTTTTAGTAGAGACGAGGTTCTACCATGTTGGCCAGGCTCATCTTGAATCCCTGACCTCAAATGATCCACCCGCCTTGGCCTCCCAAAGTGCTGGGATTACAGGCATGGGCCACCAAGCCTGGGCTGAAGGGATAGCTCTTTAATGATGGGATTTTAGAAACCTGTAGCAATGGATTAGGAGAATGGGACTGGAATTCATCCCAGTCTTTAACCACACATTCTGACTAAAATAACACGTTTCGTGTCATTAATGCAAATAATTACTAAGCTCTTCTTGTGAAGCACTGAATGATAAAACTTAGCGTTGCTCTTCATGAGCATAAATAATAAATAAGCAAACATGCAGTACACCAGAGCTTCAGTGATAGCTTTGCCATCCCTACTTGCACATTAAGAAAGCAACATCTACACCTCTATTCCCTGGAATGATCCACTTCCTAAACAAAGTCCCCCTGATATGCTTTCTTGAAGAAGAGAGCTATGTCACTGATTTACAATCACAGAGGTAGGCCCTGGGTAGTCAGAAATTCCTTCAGTTTACCCATGACTATCAGGAGAGGTCATGATAATAGCAAGGCTCTCTTCTACTCCCTTATAAAATAAATTTTCTTCTTACAGAGTCTCCATTATTTGAGAACTGACACATTCAATCTAAAAATAATCTGAGTAAAATTATCGTCTAGTCACTTTCCTTTGAGACCCACTTTTTTTTCTTATCCACATCCTACCTGTAAGGTAACAACCATCTTCATACAGTCTGCTTTTCAAGTTGTTAAGAAACAAAGTGAAAATATTCCTAAGGCAGGAGGGAAAGTTACAAACTAAAAAGAAGGTCTAGGATTTTGTGAAAATGTACACATTTAATTTCTGCTTTAGACATGAAATAACTTATCCTGTGGCAATATCCTGTGTAGGATAATGAACCATATACCATGGAGTGCTTCACGCATTGTTTCTTCCAAGGTTTGTTTAATAAGTATTTCTCGATTACCTACCTTTATGAGTTTATGGATGAGTAGTAAATATTTGCCTTCCTTTTCCCACTGCAACTGCCTCAATGGAAGTGCTGATAACTGCTTCTATGAATGACGGTTGTAACCATTCAACTAAACTTCCTTCTTTTAATCCAGTGGCATTCACATAGATTTGCTGGCACAACCTACAAAAGAATTTTGGAAAAACCTTTTATCCCCTCGTAAATTTCTAAACTGACATCTAGACATTTTCATTTTAAGTTTGCATAATTGCAAAATGTAATATCTCAACTTATGAAATGGACATTAAAGATTATTATGTCGCTTTAAAGACTACCTTATGGAGGTCGGGCGCAGTGGCTCATGCCTGTAATCCTAGCACTTTGGGAAGCCCAGGTGGGCAGATTGCCTGAGCTCAGGAGTTTGAGACCAGCCTGGACGACATGGCGAAACTCCATCTCTGCTAAAAATACAAAAAATTAGCCAGGCATAGTGGTGCATGCTTGTAATCCTAGTTACTCAGGAGGCTGAGGCATGAGAATTGCTTGAACCCAGGAGGCAGAGTTTGCAGTGAGTGAGCCAAGATTATGCCACTGAACTCCAGCCTAGGTGACAGAGTAAGATTCTGTCTCAAAAAAAAAAAATACCTAATAGAATTTAAGTTCCAGAATGATTTGGTATATTAAATTACAAAAATAACAACTTTCTTAAAGTGTAATTCGCATACCATATAAAGAACCCATTTAAAGTATCCAATTCCCTGAACACTTTAAATAGTCTTTAGTATATTCACAGGATTGTGTAGCATCTACCACAATCTAAATTTAGAATATTTTTGCTACCCCTAAAAAAAGCTCTGTGCCCATTAGCAGTTTCTCTCTCCCTCCCTCCTTCATAATTTTCCATCTCTTCAGCCCTAGGAAACTACTAATTTACTTTACTTTGCCCATTCTGGACATTTTATATAAATTGAATTATATAATTATGTTGTCATTTGTGACTGATTTCTTTCTCTTAGCATGTTTTCAGAGTTCATCTATGTTATAACATGTATCAATTCTTTATCATATTTTTATTGCTAAGTATATTTCATTGTATGCATATACACTTTTTTTTTTTTTGGTTTTTTTTTTGAGGCACGGCCTGGCTCTGTTGCCCAGGCTGGAATGCAGTGGCATGATAAGAGCTCACTGCAACCTCTGTCTCCTAGGCTCAACCCATCCTCCCAGCTCAGCCTCCCGAGTAGCTGGGCCTACAGGTGTGTAATACTATGCCAGCCTAATGTTTGTATTTTTTTAGGGACAGGGTTTTACTGTGTAACCCAGGCTAGTCTCTATAAGTTTGAGTGATCCGGCCACCTTGGCCTTCCAAAGTGCTGGGATTACGGGCATGAGCCACTGCTCCCTGACTTGCATATACCACCTCTTATTTATTTATTCATAAGTTGAACATTTGGCTTGTTTCCACTTTTTGACTATTTTGAATAATACTACTCAGAACATTCATGTCACACGGTTTTTGGGAAGCAGATGTTCTTTTGTGTAAATACACAGCAGTAACATTGCAGGACTATCTGGGAAGTTTATCTCTTTTTTTAAAAAAAGTTATGCTTTAAGTTCTGGGGTACATGTGCAGATCTTGCAGGATTGTTGCATAGGTACACACATGCCATGGTGGTTTGCTGTCTCTATCCCCCTGTCACCTACATCAGGCATTTCTCCCAATATTATCCCTCCCCAACCTCCCGAATCCCCGCTGTCCCTCCCCTAGCCCCCTACCCCCTGACAGACCCCAGTTTGTGATGTTCCCCTCACTGTGCCCATGTGTTCTCATTGTTCAATACCTGCCTATGAGCGAGAACATGCAGTGTTTGGTTTTCTGTTCTTGTGTCAGTTTGCTGAGAATGATGGCTTCCAGATTCATCCATGTCCCTACAAGGGACATGAACTCATCCTTTTTTATGGCTGCATAGTATTCCATGGTGTATGTGTGTCATATTTTCTTTGTGCAGTCTATCATTGATGGGCATTTGGGTTGGTTCCAGGTCTTTGATATTGTAAACAGTGCCACAGTGAACATACATGTGCATGTGTCTTTATAAAAGAATGATTTATAATCCTTTGGGTATATACACAGTAAGGGATTGCTGGGTCAAATGGTATTTCTATTTCTACATCCTTGAAGAATCACCACACTGTCTTCTACAATGGCTGAACTAATTTGGATTTCCCACCAACAGTGTAAAAGTGTTCCTATTTCTCCACACCCTCTCCAGCATCTGTCTCCAGATTTTTTAATGATCACCATTCTAACTGGCATGAGATGATATCTTGATGTGGTTTTGGTTTACATTTTTCTAATCACCAGTGATGATGAGCATTTTTTCATATGTTTGTTGGCCTCATAAATGTCTTCTTTTGAAAAGTTTCTGTTTCTATCTTTTGCCTACTTTTGTTTTTTTCTTATCAATCTGCTTTAGTTATTTGTAGATTCTGGATATTAGCCCTTTGTCAGATGGGTAGACTGCAAAAATTTGTTTCCCATTCTGTTGGTTGCTGGTTCACTCTGATGATTGTTTCTTTTGCTGTGCAGAAACTCTTAAGTTTAATTCGATCCCATTTATCTATTTTGACTTTTGTTGCCATTTGATTTTGGTGTTTTAGTCATGAAGTCCTTGCCTATGTCTTTGACCTGAATGGTTTTGCCTAGGTTTTCTTCTAGGGTTTTTATGGTGTTAGGTCTTATGTTTAAATCTTTAATCTATCTGGAGTTAATTTTAGTGTAAGGTGTAAGGAAGGGGTCCAGGTTCAGCTTTCTGCACATAGCTAGGCAGTTTTCCCAACACCATTTATTATATAGGGAATCCTTTCCCCATTGCTTGTTTTTGTTGGTTTTGTTAAAGATCAGCTGGTTGTAGATGAGTGGTATTACTTCTGAGGCCTCTGTTCTGTTCCATTGGTCTATATCTCTGTTTTGGTACCAGTACCATGCTGTTTTGATTACTGTAGCCTTGTAGTATAGTTTGAAGTCAGGTAGCGTGATGCCTCCAGCTTTGTTCTTTTTGCTTAGGATTGTCTTGGCTATGCAGGCTCTCTTTTGGTTCCATATGAAGTTTAAAGTG
>CAUYLG010011233.1:0-30201 GCA_963573385.1 Cacajao melanocephalus | reverse complement strand
ATTTGTTGTTGCGTGGGATTTTTTGGGGGGTGTGCTTGTCTCCGTGTGTGCCATTCCAAACACCCATTGCAAAAAAAAAAAAAAAAAAAAAAAAAAAAAAAATCAAACAAAACCAGAAAGAGATAAGATGAGGAAAATATAACCCCTATTATTTTTTCTGAATTCAAGGATTCTCAATTATATCTTTAGACTAATAAAAATCAATAATATTCACTACATGGCTTAATTTTACCTGTTATTGATTTGCTATTTAACCTTGAGCAAGTCACAGTTTTCCATCTGTATATGTGAGCACAGGAATTTTGCCTATATTTTGAATTTTCTTTCTGAGACAGGGTCTTGCTCTGTCGCCCGGGCTGGAGTGCAGTGGTACGATCTTGGCTCATTGCAACCTCCTCCTCCTGGCTTCAAGCTATTCTCCTGCCCCAGCCTCCTGAGTAGCTGGGATTACAAGTGCCCGCTATCATACCCAGCAAATTTTTGTATTTTTAGTAGAGATGGGGTTTCACTATGTTGGCCAGGCTGGTCTTGAACTCCTGACTTCAAGTGAAGTTACAGCCATGAGTCACTGCCCCTGGCCTTCCTTCTCTTTTTATTGAGACAAAGTCTCACCCTGTTGCCTAGGCTGGAGTGCAGTGGATCGATCTTGGCTCACTGCAAACTCTGCCTCCTGGGTTCAAGAAATTTTTGTGCCACAGCCACCCAAATAGCTGCAACTATAGGCATGCACCACCATGCCTGGCTAATTTTTGTATTTTTACTAGAGACAGGGTTTCACCATGTTGGCCAGGCTGGTTTCAAACTCCCGGCCTTAAGTGATTCACCTGCCTCGGCCTCCCAAAGTGCTAGGATTATAGGTGTGAGCTACCGCGCCTGGCCTAAAATGTTTTAAAGCAATGTTTCAATACTGAGTAAAGAACTGAAAATGGGAGGTAATATCTTACAGATAGGAGGCACTCAAATATCCATTGATTAATGACCTGAGCATGCCGAAGTGTAGGCCATTTCTTCTTAATCTTCGCTAGATCAGGTAATCACAAGGAAGAAACTTATGGAATTGCTACTTTCCAGAGATGACATCGGAGGCCAAGCCAAATGAACAAAGTCTGAAATAATAGCATTTTTATAATGAGATATAAGTATGGCTTTCATATATTTGGGTGATTGACACAGTAACACAAAAGTACTTTGGCATGAAAGGAAATAAAAGACGTCTGGGTGACTACGAAGATCATTCTAGGGATAAATTTGCTTCAGCTCATTCATCCAGTAACAATGCTGGCACTGTTCCTGCCATTTTGGCTATCTTAAATATACATGACATGAATATGTGCATGTCCATCTGTGTATTGCTATCTTACCGACTGCTGTCAGTTCTGGATGGTCAACAATTAGGAATTAAATTGATGATACAAATATACAAGGAAGATGAGTTCCCAAACCTAATTGAAATCTGGAAATTCTAAATTCTCTTTCACATTCAGTTCCCCTGCCATCCTTCCTGGCTGGCTAAGCCAAGAGAGGCTCCTGCAGTGGGAATCCAGATTTCAATGAGCTGTGCATTCAGGGGCCACAGAGGAGGAAAATACAAGCCATACATACAGAGAACCCAAAACACACCACATCCCCATTCATCCACTGGCAGAGGACACAGACTTCTTCATTCTGAATCTCCCACTTGCATTCAAGAATTGCAAGTTCTGTACAGACTAGGAGGTGACAGCCACAACAAGGGGTCACTGTTACTGTTTTATACATCTTCTAATCACTGTCAGGCAAACTGTATTACTTACAAGTTTTGTTCTTTGTGCTGGTTAATGAAGCATCTCTCCAACTCCAGAGCTACTCTACTCTGTGTTATGGGGCCCAGACTCTGCAGTCTGCAAGCTGATAGTTCCCTAAGAAGAGTTACCTGTTGTCTTTAACACACATACACTATGCATACCACTACACAACCATGCACCACACACACAAACCATGCATACATACACACCATACATACCATACACACAGGCACCAGATACACTTAGACTGTCACTCAATGATATCGGACAACTTTTTTTTTTTAACTTGGGTTTTAATTATGTACATAAATAGCAACATGAGAACGAGGAGTTCTAAGGCCTGTACATTATCACTAGGTGAAAGGGTTTCAGATTAGTTTGCTTGTAGGATGGCATCACCCAAGATAATAGAAGTCTGGTCTAGTTTTTCCTGAAGAAGAAAGCCAATTTAATACATTCAATACTGACTTTTCTGTCATCTGTAGAAATACTGATTTATTCTATGGAGTTTCCAATGTTTACCTATAACTAAAAAAAAAAAAAAGAAAAACATAAGTAAACTGTGCCAGAAAAAATAAAAATGACTATAAAATTTTGCATTATGAAAATCCTTCAGATTTAAGTAGAGAAACCAGCCCAGATGCAGTGGGTCATGCCTGTAATCCCAGCACTTTGGGAGGCCAAGGCAGGTGTATCACCTGAGGTCAGAAGGTCGAGACCAGCCTGACCAACATGGTGAAAACCCCGTTTCTACTGAAAATGCAAAAAAATTAGCTGGGCATGGTGGCGGGTGCCTGTAATCCCAGCTACTCAGGAGGCTGGGGCAGGAGAATCGCTTGAACCCAGGAGGCAGAGGTTTCAGTGAGCCGAGATCACAGTACTGCACTCCAGCCTAGGCAACAAGAGCAAAACTCCGTCTCAAAATAAATAAATAAATACAGAAGCCATAGAAAATATTTACATCACCATTATATGACCATAAGAAGCATGATCCAGATAAAATTCTAATTATTCCCATTTCACAGAGATTTAAACTAAGAATCAGAAAGAAGCCCGGGCGCGGTGGCTCATGCCTATAATCCCAGCATTTTTGGAGGCCGAGGTGGGTGGATCACCTGTAGTCAGGAGTTCGAGACCGGCTTGGCCCACATAGTGAAACCCCGTCTCTACTAAATACAAAAAATTAGCCCAGTGTGGTGGTGGGTGCCTGTAGTACCAGCTACTTGGGAGGCTGAGGCAGGAGAATCACTTGAACCCGGGAGGTGGAGGTTGCAGTGAGCCAAGATCATGCCACTGCACTCCAGCCTGGTGACAGAGCCAAATTCCATCTCAAAAAAAAAAAAAAGAAAAGAAATGTTGTGCTCCATCAATACTACATATACTACATTCGGATTCTCAACTGGCTATGTATCTGAGCGTGATTAACCAGATGGATGGGTTAATAAATAAAAAAATAAATGCCTAAATGGCATAGTACACATCACATCTGAAGATTAAACAACTACATTTCCATCTACCTGCTGGACAGCATGATTACATCACTCTCAGCTTGATGTACAATTTTCCTCACATCACCCTCATCTTACTTTTCTGGAATAAAATACACATATATTCAAAGATATGCCAAAGACAAACGAGTCTTCTCCAGATTGCATTCTTCATAATTTGTTGTTGTTGTTGCTGTTTTAAGACAGAGTCTTGCTCTGTTGCCAGGCTGGAGTGCAGTGGCGTGATCTCAGCTCACTGCAATCTTCGCCTCCTGGGTTCAAGCAATTCCCCTGCCTCAGCCTCCTGAGTAGCTGGAACTACAGTCTCACACCACCATACCTGGCTAATTTTTGTATTTTTAGTGGAGAAGGGGTTTCACCATGTTGGTCAGGACGGTCTCAATCTCTTGACCTCGTGATCCACCTGCCTCAGACTCCCAAAGTGCTGGGATTACAGGCATGAGCCACTGTGCCGAGCCCTGTTTTGTTTTTGTTTTTTGTTTTTTTTTTTTGAGACAGTCTCACTCTGTTGCCCAGGCTGGAATGCAGTGGTGTGATCTCAGCTCACTGCAACCTCCACCTCTGGGTTCAAGCAATTATTCTGCCTCAGCCTCCCAAGTAGCTGGGATTACAGGCACCCGCCACCACACCCCACTAATTTTTCTGTTTTTAGTAGAGACAAGGTTTCACTACATTGGCCAGGTTGGTCTCAAACTCCTGACCTCAGGTGATCCACCTGCCTCGGCCTCCCAGTGCTGGGATTACAAGCATAAGCCACTGTGCCCAGCTCTTTTTTTTGAGACAGGGTCTCACTCTGTCACCCAGGCTGGAGTATAGTGGCACAATCATGGCTCACTACAGCTTTCACCTCCTAAGACTCAAGTAATCCTCCTGCTTCAGACTCCTGAGTAACCAGGACTACAGGTGCATGCCACCATGCCCAGCTAATTTTTTTTTTTTTTTTTTGAGACGGAGTCTCACTCTGTCACCCAGGATGGAGTGCAATGGCGCAATCTCGGCTCACTGCAACTTCTGCCTCCCAGGTTCAAGTGATTCTCCTGCCTCAGCCTCCTGAGTAGTTTGAACTACAGGCATGAGCGACCTTAATTTTTGTTGTTGTTGTTGTTGAGACAGAGTCTCACTCTGTCGCCCAGGCCGGAGTGCAGTGGCTCACTGCAACCTCTGCCTCCCTGGTTCAAGTGATTCTCTGGCCTTAGCCTCCCAAGTAGCTGGACTGCAGGCACATGCAACCATGCCTGGCTAATTTTTGTATTTTTAGTAGAAACGGGGTTTCACCATATTGGCCAGGCTGGTCTCGAACTCCTGACCCACCTGCCTTGGCCTCGAAAAGTGCTGGGACCACAGGTGTGAGCCAATGCGCCCCTCCCAGGCCTTAATTTCTTTTTGTGTGATAATAAAATTACAATTATATGCCTCCAGAAAGTTTTTTGTGTAGCTACTCAGGAGGGTGAGGTGGGAGGATCACTTGAACCCAGGAGTTGGAGTCCAGTCTGGGTAACACAGCGAGATCCCATACCCCCAAATAAATAAAAGTAAAAATAAAGTTTTCTGTGAACTTGCAGAACAATATGAGGAATATAATCCCATTTTGTCAAAAAAAAAAAAACCAAAAACATGCATGTATGTATGAATGTATTATAAATAAATAAATTTTAAACATTATCTATCTATCTCTCTCTCTATATATATATATATTATATATGTTTTTGAGACAGGGTATTACTCTGTTCCCCAGGCTGGAGGGCAGTGGTGTGATCACAGCTTACTGCAACCTCCGCCTCCCAGGCTCAGGTGATCCTCCCACCTCAGCCTCTGGAGTAGCTGGGACTACAGATGTTTGCCACCATGATTGGCTAATTTTTTTTTATTTTTTGTAGAGATAGGGTTTTGCTATATTTCCCAGGCTGGTCTCATGTAATCCACCTACCTCGGCCTCCCAAAGTGCTAGGATTACAGGTGTGAGTAACTGCACCCAGTCTGTCTATCTATCTACCTATCTCTCTCTCTCTCTATCTGTAAAAGTCTGGAATGATATACTAAACTATTAACAAAGATTATCTCTGGGAAAAAGAATAAAGGGGCCAGGTGTGGTGCCTCATGTCTGTAATCCCAGCACTTTGGAAGGCTGAGGCAGGTGGATCACTTAAGGTCAGGAGTTCGAGACCAGCCTGACCAACATGGTAAAACCCCATCTCTACTAAAAATATGAAATTAGCTGGGCGTGGTGGCACATGCCTGTAATCCCAGCTACTTGGGAGACTGAGGCAGGAGAAACACTTGAATTCGGGAGGCAGAAGTTACAGTGAGTGAGATTGCGCCACTGCTCTCCAGCCTGGACAACAAGACCAAAACTCCGTCTCAAAAAAAAAAAAAAAAAAAGAATAAAGGATAAGATAAGCTCTTAAAATATTTAGCTAAAAACATTTTTTATAACCAACACAAATCCCTTTTATAATTAAAAGCTACACCTCCTCCAATAAAGATCTAAAAAAAATAAAGAATGAAATCAAGGTTGTGTATTACAGCAAGCTGAACTCTGGTACAGAGTATCTTTGAAAATTGAAATGGATATTTACCTAACTTCCCTTTATTCTATGTCTTTTTCATTGTCCCTGTAGAGAAATATAACCATTCCGGCTGACAGGGATTTAAAAAAAAGAGAGAGAGAAATATAACCATATTAAAAGTCGAGTCTCTAGAGGACATGTGTCACTCTGTGGCTGCTCACCCTCCAGTCATCCTTTTTTTGTTTTTTGAGACAGAGTCTTGCACTGTCATCTGGGCTGGAGTACAATGGTGTAGTCTCAGCTCACTGCAACCTCCGCCTCCTGGGTTCAAGCAATTCTCCTGCCTCAGCCCCCCGAGTAGCTGAGATCACAGGCGCCTGCCACCACGCCTGGCTAATTTTTTGTATTTTTAGTAGAGACGGGGTTTCACTATTTGGCCAAGCTGGTCTCGAACTCCTGACCTTGTGATCCGTCCGCCTTGGCTTCCCAAAGTGCTGTGATTACAGGCGTGACCCACCGAGCCTGGCTCTTGTCATCCTTCTAATGGCGTATCTGGCCCCATTCACCAGAGATGCTGATTCTGGGGTGGCCTTTGCCTTTTAACAAGCTCCCTGGGTAATAGTTTATATCTGAGAACTACTGATTTTGGGTTACTGTATGAACAGCTATGATGTGAAAGAGGAACTGGATTTGTTTTCTGTGACCACTAAGAAGACATATTTTTGCTTAGCAGAAGAAACAGCTTCCGAAAAATGAGAACTGTCCCAAGATGGCTGCCCCATCGGGTGAGTTTCCCATCAATGCTGGTGTAAAAGGAGGAACATACAGGGCTCCAGGGGACTCTGCTTGAGGCTGGGGGTTGGGCCAGATAATCTCTCTCAAATTCTCAGTTTATATGACTCTTTGGGTCTCCAAAAATATAAAGAAAGCTTGAGGAAAAAAAACCCTTCAAACTCAGGGTTTTCATAAATTTCAAGTAGGGGCCATGATTTACAATAAATGTAACACCAATTTTCAAAAAAATTTTTTGATTATAAAATGCATATTCATTGCAGAAAAATTTTAAAATACAGAAAGTTATAAAGAAGAAAAAACATAAAAATCATCACACCACTGAAAGATACACACTTTCTGGTCTATCTCCTGGCTTCATCTCCTCTATAAACATATCACACTCCCTTTTTTTCATTTAACAATAATTGTGCATATGTTCCCATGCAATTAAATATTGCAGAAACAGAATAATAATATTCCTCTTTATGGATATACCATAATTAAACCATTTTCCTGTAGTTGAATATCTAGGTTGTTTCTAAATTCAATTATAGTCTTCTAATACCAGGAAATCACAAGTGCTATTATACAATTTTTCATTTATACACAAGCAATATAACTAGTGTTTTGAGCCTCTCTGTAACAGTCATACATTTCAGTGTTCATTATTAGATAAATACAAGTGTACTTACTATAATAAAGTATTGTTTGAAAATAATAAACCTAAGGAATAATGACACTTTTCAATTGTTTGAAATAGATCTGTAGACAAATACCAACTGTGTGGTTCTAGCTTGTCTAAAATACTCAGGTCTTTATTTTGTTCCATCAGTAGAACAAACACAAATAAGGCACAGCATTTAAGCCCAGAAATTAAAGATGGAAGAAAATATGACCCTTATATTTTCACATCAAGTTTAAACTGTTACAATTAATTAAATGAAAGACAAGTCATTTCAGCTGGCACTACAATGCTGAAAATAATCACAGAGATTTCTTGTTCTTTACCTGATTAAGATGGGCAGAGCATGGAGTTTTCTACTTAGTTCCAGGTGAATTCTTCACATTTCCTGGCTTTTGAAACAAAAGTAAGAGCTTTAATGCAGTTTGAAAAGAAACAGTGCAACTCCTCAGTGTCCTGAGTATTCGGCTGAACATGAACATTAAAAATTATTACGGGGGACAGGGTCAAACCATTTTATTGAGGACTCTGGGGCTTGATGAAGAAAGGCTGAGGAGGACAGAGATCCCACATTCTCACAGTTGCCTTGCCGACCATTAAATATTATACTGCAAAGTGATCAACCTCTCAGTAAGTTGAAGAAGTTACTAGGTCTCTGAGGGCCCTGCTGTAGAGTGACTTGGGCAGAGAGAGCAGAAAATAAAGCTCCATTAATTCTCATTATGTAGATTCAGCCAAACAGTTGTTTCTATTTTAAAAAAAAATCAATAAATCTTCCTAAAAGAGGAAGATTTCATGGCGCTGTCACTGTTGAAGGTTTTACACCTGTGGGAAGGCTTCCTGTAGGTATTTGCCTCATGCATTATTCACCATTATCCACCATAAGGGCCAATCCACAAAACATGTTTACTCTGAAAGAAGTTAGAATCAGACCACACCCATTCTGCCTAGCCATCATCCCAGAACATATAATTAGCTCATGTCATCCTTAAGAAGCGGTGTAAGAAAAGTTTCTAGTGGGAAAAGTTCAATGTGCTGAACTTTTAAGGCCTTACTTTCTTTTCTATATGTTTTTTAGACTTTAATTCTGAAAACACATTAATAGTCAGAGATCAGATGGCAGTCTGAAAAACAGGAGGCTGCAGCTGGGTGGGCCATGGGGCTATGATTCTGTGGTGTAGACTTGGAGCAGTTTCTCCTGGTGGCCCTCTTTCAGAGTTATTCATGGGTGAAGGAGGGGGAAGGCAAGAAAGCAGGAGCACGTGACAAACCCTGTCATTTCAGAGCACAGTTTCTAGGCAACTCGGGGGCTCCCTAGTGGCTGAGAACTGGTCTATAAGCACTATTTTATACCCATTGTCCCAGCATAATCAATAATGTCCCCTTTCACTCTCAAGAGTATCCTGGTTTGCCGGGCATGGTGGCTCACGCCTGTAATCCCAGCACTTTGGGAGGCCGAGGTGGGAGGATCCATTGAGCCCAGGAGTTCAAGACCAGCTTGAGCAACACAGAAAAAAAAAAGTTAGAAAAAAAGAGTACCCTGGTTTTGATGATAAATTATATGGTCACCACATCTACTTGACGACTGAGTTCTGGGAAACAAGGCCATATGGATTACTTGGTGGATCAATGATCAACATACAATTCTCACGTCTACTTGATGCTCTGAACAAGACTGCTATAGGACTCAGAATCTGTGCCCTTCTCCTCCTCCAGAGCCACTCCCCACCCCGACCCCCTCACATGCATGCACATAAGCAAACACACATATATAGACGTGAACACACACCCACCTACACCCCAGAGGCCTTTTTGCTGTTGCTCGAACTTGCCAAACTCCCTATTGGGACAAGAACTTTGCCAAATATACCCCTTGACCAAGACCAGCCAATCCCAATTTTTGCCTGGCTAAATGTTATTCATCCTTTACATCAAAGCTTTCTTTGTACCCTGTCCTTCAATTTAGCAGAACTTTCTATTCCCTTTCATAGCACTCATGCACTTCCTGATTGTGTAATTATTTCTTCTTTGAATCTTTCATTAATCTGTAAGCTTCATGAGCGCACACTATCCCTAGGGCCTCCTAGCATACAGTATTCAAATATTTGTTGAATAACCAAATGGAAGGCCAGGGGCAGTGGCTTACACCTGTAATTCTAGCACTTTGGGAGGCCGAGGCAGGTAGATCACTTGAACCCAGGAGTTCAAGATCAGCCTGGGCAACATGCTGAAATCCTGTCTCTATAAAAAATACAAAAATTAGCCAGGTGTGATAACACACGCCTGTGGTCTCAGCTACTCAGGAGGCTGAGGTGGGAGGATCACTTAAGCCAGGGAGGTTGAGGCTGCAGTGAGCCATGACTGCACTACTGCACTCCAGCTTGGGCAACAGAGTGAGGTCCTGTCTCAAAACAAACAAACGAATGAAAATGGGGCAGAACTTAGAGATCTGATGAATGTAAAAAAGTTTGGGTTTTTATTTTCTTAGAACATCCATGAACATGAATGACAATTTCTGTTAGCAAAATTAAAACTTTAAAAAAATTCAAAACATTAATTTCTAATTAGTATGACTGCCATGTGACGGCTGATTGGCAGCAATACCTTTGAGGTATAGCAGTCTACTGAAATGTCTGGGTCCCTCACCAGATTAATGAAGAACAAGAAGAGATAAAAAGAGGCTTATGAGGGCATGTCCAACAATTGGGTCTGGCATAAAAACAAGGTAGTTCTCGGCAGGGCGCAGTGGCTCACACCTGTAATCCCAGCACTTTGGCAGGCCAAGGCGGGCAGATCACCTGAGGTCAGGAGTTCAAGACCAGCCTGACATACATGGAGAAACCCTGTCTCTACTCAAAATACAAAATTAGCCAGGTGTGGTGGCACATGCCTGTAATCTCAGGAGAATTGCTTGAACCCAGGAGGCAGAGGTTTCGGTGAGCTAAGATTGCACCATTGCACTCTAGCCTGGACAACAAGAGTAAAATTCCGTCTCCAAAAAAGAAAAAAAACAAAAACGAAAACAAAAAAAACAAGGTGGTTCTCTACCTAAATATATGTCAGGCCTGAAAAAACAAAATGCTAAATTCACAAGCTTTTTAATCTTTGGACAGTAAGAAAATGAGCACACAAAAGCATTCTTCTGATTCAGGAAAACAACTTTGTTGCTAGGAAAATTTTCTTGTTTGGTTACAGATCACTTATAGTACAACAAAACATCATAGTCCAATATCTCATTAAAAAAATATTTCAGAGAATCTGGATGCACTACCAAAAAATAATAAAAAATAAATAAATAAAAATATTGAGCCCATCCACCCACCCTGTTACAAATCAGATATCTCTTGGCAGATAACTCCATGATTTCAGACAAAACAACATTTTGACTTCGAAAAAACAGTTGTGATTTAGCACAAGCCAGAAATCAAGTTTTTTTTGCATTTTCAGAGGAACAGTTTTATCTAGAATATTTTGTAACTCCATCATTTTAATACATATCTGACTTCAGTTTTTATTTTCTTACCACATCCATGAACACAATTTCTTTTTTTGTTTTGTTTTTTTGAGACAGAGTTTCCCTCTGTCACCCAGGCTAGCGTGCAGTGATGCAATCTTGGCTCACTATAACCTCTGCTTCCCGGGTTCAAACAATTCTCCTGCCTCAGCCTCCCAAGTAGCTGGGATTACAGGCACCCGCTACCATGCCTGGCTAATTTTTGTATCCTTTTTCACCATGTTGGCCAGGCTGGTCTCGAGCTCCCGACCTCAGGTAATTTGCCTGCCTCGGCCTCTCAAAGTGCTGGGATTACAAGCATAAGCCACCATGCCTGGTCATAAACAACAATTTCTGCTAGCAAAACTGAAGCTTTTAAAGAAAATCAAGACACTGATTTCTAATTAGTATGCCTGCCATGTGAAGGCTGATTGCCAGCCAAACCTCTGAGGTACAGCAGCCTACTGAAATGTTTGCCTCCCTCACCAGTTGAATTATTTTCAACAATTATTTAACTTCTCCAAAATGCAGTTTCCTTGCTTACAAATGGGGATAATAGAATCCACCTCAAAGACTCTTCCTGAGTAAAGAGCTTAGTGCCAAGGGCCAAGCTCACAGCAAGTAAGTGCTCAATAAATATTACCTATCCTATATGGTAGGCCACTTTATTTTTTGGATGAAAAAAATAAAAGGTAAGGATAAATGACCTATTAAATCTCAACAAGGCTGGGCGAGGTGGCTCACGCCTGTAGTCCCAGCACTATTCGGGAGGCTGAGGTGGGCGGATCACGAGCTCAGGAGTTTGAGACTAGCGTGGCCAATATAGTGACACCCCATCTCTACTAAAAATACGAAACTTAGCTGGGCATGATGGAGCGTGCTTGTAGTCCCAGCTACTTGGGAGGCTGAGGCAAAAGAATTGCTTGAACCTGGGAGGCAGAGGTCGAAGTGAGCCAAGATCGTGCCACTGCACTCCGCCTGACTCTGTCCAGCTGCTCCAGAGTGAGACTCCATTTCAAAAAAAAAAAAATTCCCAACTAAATTCTAGTTCACTGGATGTGGTAGGCAGAGTAATGGCCCCCTCAAAGATGTCTTCTATTTCTGGAACCCATGACTATTACCTTACATGGCAAAGGGAAATTAAGGTTGCATTGGAATTAAGCTTACTAATCAGTTGCCCTTAAAAAAGGGAGATGATCTTGGATTATCTAAGTGGGCCTGATTCAAGCATATGAGTGCCTGTAGTCTAAGAGGGAGGAAGAAGAAGGGGTCAGAGAGGAGACCTGAAAAGGACTAGCTGCAGGCCTTGACAGTAGACTAAGGAAGCTGGGAACAGCCCTCAGCTGACAGCCAGCAAAACAGACCTTGGTCCTACAACCTCAAGGAACTGAGTTCTGTCAACAATCTAAGTAAGCTGGAAAGAAATTGTCCCCTAGGGCCTCTAAAAAGGAATGCAACCCTGCTGACACCTTGATTTAGAACTGGACTTCTGACCTACAAAACTATGATAATCATTCGCATTACTTTCAGCCTGTACATTTGCAGTCATTTATTCTGGTAGCAATGGAAAACTAAAACAATGACATAAGGACTCCTGACTACAGGGTATGGTTCCATTTTCTATCAGTGGACATTATCTTCTCAGGCAGAAGCGAAAATGTGCAGTATCACATGAGTGGTGGTTGATGACTATCATGTGGCTGGAGTCCATTCATTTCATATGTTCCTCACATAGATAACCTTACTGAATCCTCAAAACAGCTCCAGGAGGTACTATGTCCAGTTCCCACAGTGCTGGAGTGACTTCCCAAGGTTTCAGGGCTAGTAAGAGGCAGAGGTGGGGTAGGAGTCTGGTGCTCCCCACCTCTTACTCCACTGGGCAACACTGTATCCTGCCCACTGATACCAAGAGTGCATTCCTTTCAAAGGAGGAGAAGATCATCCTTTTTCAGGATTTCTAAGTTTTTGTTTTGCTAAATAATGGTGTTTTTAAAAAGAAAGAAAAAATCATTTCCTAATACCTGTATTTTTTAGAATTTTAGACAGGAAAAAATTATAAAGAACACAAATTCATAACTTTATGGAAAACCCATCAAGTTGTCATTTAAAAAAAATACAGGTAAGAACACTTAACGTGAGATCTGCCCTCTTGGCAGATTTTTCAGCGTACAATACAGTACTGATATCTACAGGTGCAATGTTGTGCAGGGGATATCTAGAACTTACTCTCTGTGCTTGACTGAAACTTTGTTGATTGCCAACTCCCTATTTCTCCCTCCCCCAACCCCTGGCAATCGCCATTCTATTCTCTGCCTCTATGAGTTTGACTGTTTTAGATACTTCATATAAGTAGAATCATGCACTATTTGCCCTTCTGTGACTAGCTTCAAAGACGAACATTTTAAAACTACATGACTTACTTTCAGCCAAACTTTGCCGTGTTTAGAGAGCCGAGGAATTTCTAATAGAGGAAGAAAAAGCAGGGCATGTTTACTCAGGGTGGTGGCTGCTGCTTCCCTTTCATTTTCCTGCTGAGCCAGCAAGAGCCTGAATAAAACTATTAACAGCTCAGCTTTAGAAGTTCTGCTCAGTTTTCATGTTGGTAAGAGGTTTGTGCTTCTTTGTGAATTTCCTGCCCTTTGAATGATTAGTGTTGGCCTTTAAGAGTCATTCTACAATTCTGTGATAGTAATTCGTTGCATTAAAAAAAAAAGCTAGTGAAAAACTAAAATGAATTTACTGAGACATACTGCTATGTTTGGCTAATTATAAGACAACTCTAGTCGGGAGTGGTGGCTCATGCCTGTAATCCCAGCACTTTGGGAGGCTGAGGAAGGTGGATTACTTGAGGCTGGGAGTTCAGGACCAGCCTGGCCAACATGATAAAACCCCATCTCTACTAAAAATACAAAAATTAGCTGGGCGTGGTGGCGCATGCCTGTAATCTCAGCTACTAGAGAGCTGAAACAGGAGAATTGCTCGAACCCAGGAGATGAAGGTTGCAGTGAACGAGATCGCACCACTGCACCACTACACTCCAGCCTGGGCTACAGAGCAAGATTCTGTCTCCAAAAAAAAAAAAAAAAAAAAAAGACAACTCTAAAAGAGCCATCTGTGACCCCAAGGACTGACACCCACAACTGACCTCCTGACACCCACAACTGGCCTTCATCTCTGATACTCTGACCTTGAGTTGGAACTATTCTGAAAGCGTTTCAGATTAGCAATGGGCAGTCATTAAATATTTCATGCTTTCATTAAGCTCCTAGAGTCAAAGAGTGAAACCACAATGGAAAAGGTCAATTAATCAACTCCATGAAGAACTTCTGATCATCAAGACACCAAAACTGAAAAGACAAGCCCCAAACTGAGAAGACATCTGCAAACATCTGACCAAAAAATATTAGTAACTTGGAAAAAAATAAAGAACTCTTATAAATCAATAAGGGACAAATGACCCATATAAAAAGTGGCCAAAAGACATGAACAGGTATTTCAAGAAAAAGAAACCAATAAACCTGTGACAAGATGCTCAACTTTATTAGCAATCAGGGCAATGTAAATGAAAACCACGATGAGAAATTCTGGAAACATCTTGACATGCTAGATAGTGAGGTAACTATGGCAAACTACTTGGGTCATGTCAAGAGGACTCAGGGCCAACTTCCACTAGCAAAATGGGACAGTTTGAACTTTAATAACAACAAGAATTACAAAGCATTCAAAACCATCAAATATGTTTAAATCTATAAATCCATAATTATTTTTAATTAATTTATTATTTTAAGGAACAGGGTCTCGCTCTGTCACCCAGGCTGGAGTGGAGTGGTATGATCATAGCTTGTTGCAGCCTCAAACTCCTGGACTCAAGTGATTCTCCTGCCTCGGCCTCCCAAAGTGCTGGCATTACAGGTGTGAGCCATTGTGCCCAGCCCATAATGATATTTTTAAAGAAAAACTAATACGTGACCTTCTGAAGAAAGGGAATGAATTATTTTGAAGCTGGATAAGAGGGGAAAAAATCAAGTAATTATCTTCTTTTTCCTATATAAACTATAACTGGGTAACCAGTAGATAAGGGAAAAGGTTCCTTATTAAAATATTTCAGCTAATATGAGAAAATGAAACAATAAAAGTAGAATATAATTTTCTTTTTTTTGAGACAGAGTCTTGTTCTGTCACCCAGGCTGGAGTGCAGTGGCACAATCTTGGCTCACTGCAACCTCTGTCTTGCAGCTTCAAGCAATTCTCCTGCCTCAGTCTCCTGAATAGCTGGGACTACAGGCACATGCCACCATGCGTGGCTAATTTTTTTGTATTTTTAGTAGAGATGGGGTTTCACCATGTTGGCCAGGCTGGTCTCAAACTCCTGACCTCAAGTGATCCACCCTCCTCGGCTTCCCAAAGTGCTATGATTATAGGCGTGAGCTACCGCGCCCGGCCAATATCATCATTTTCTAACCCCCAAAGACTCAATGAGTATAGGTATTGGGCATCCACAGCTGCTAAAATCAAAACAACAACAACAACAAAAAAACAAAACAAAACCAGACTTATGTGCCTATGTGGATCTAGAGCCTTGCCAAAAGGATGAAACAGGATGTGGATCAAGTAGCCTGTGGATCCAGTTGCCAAAGTGCAGGGAATACAGAGAACACATTAAACTGCAGTATAAATGTGTAATCAGCAAAACCAAACTGTTAGAAACTCTATGGGTGAAATGTGCCTGATTGTTTTAACAGATAAACTGCAAGGAAGACAACTCCAAAAGATGGAAACGGAGCTTGTAGATTAAGAGAGACTTAAAAAGCCAAAGAAAAAAAGCATATGAATTCAAACTAATGGGCAAGACTAAAGTGACAGGGACAAATACTTAGGTGAGAAAGCCATTAAAAAATAAAAGAAAGTTATTGTTATAAAAGTTAGACCAGTAGTTATTCCAGGAGGTAGAGAGCACTGTGACTGGGGTGGGCTACGTGGTGGGGCTTTGAGAGAATGCTGGCAAACTTCTATTTTTTTGCCCTAAATGATGGTTTATGAGGGTGTATGCCTTATAATAATTCACTTAGCTATAAAAAATTAAAAACTGTTTAAGTCAAGCACATTATTGGGGCAACTAGGGAAATATGAACATGGGCTATCTATGAGATAACATCTGTGTAAATAATGAAATGTGAACTTTCCTGAGTACAATAATGGTACTGTGATTATTTAAGTGAATGTCCGTGTTCTTTGGAAATACATGCTGAATTAGATACAGATGAAAAATGCAATGATATCTACAATTAATTCTCAGATGGTTCAGAAAAATATACATGTGCAGATGAACACCATGCATACGTGAAAAAATATACAAATATAGCAAATGTTAATTAGTGAATCTAAGTGAAGTGTATATTCATTGTACCAGTCCTGCACCTGATCTGTAGTTTTGAAATTTTCTCAAAATGAAAATTGGGAAATAAAGTAAAGCCACATACACATATACTCCATAATGAAAAACTCTTTTAAAGCCACCAGATTGGCAAAAATGGAAACAATCAGTTGGCATCATCTAGTAAAACTGAAGATATGCACACCCTATGAATCAGGAACCCTAGCCTAGAAAAACTCTTCACAAATTATGAAGCCATGCTGTGTTGTAATAGTAATATACTGAAAACCACCCAACTAGCCACCAAGATGGGTATTTTCCCATAAAGAAAACAGGCACGGTGGCTCACGCCTGAAATCCCAACACTTTGGGAGGCTGAGGAGGGCGGATCACCTGAGATCAGGAGTTTGAGACCAGCCTGCCCAACACGGTGAAACCCCATCCTACTAAAAATACAAAAATTAGCCAGGCATAGGGGTGCATGCCTATAGTTCCAGCTACTTGGAAGGCTGAGGCAGGAGAATCACTTGAACCTAGCAGGCGGAAGTTGCAGTGAGTCATGATTGCACCACTGCACTCCTGCTTGGGCAACAGAGTGATTCTCCGTCTGAAAAAAAAAAAAAAAAGAAAAAGAAAAAAGAAAATAGAGCAGTGAAAATGAATGAACTACTCCCATACAAAACCCATAAACATGTTAAGGGAACAAAACAAGTTGCAAAATAGTATGTAGTAAGACTCATCTAGATAAACATATACATTATATATATATTTAGATTTAAATTTGGTATATTAATTTATAAAGGCAAAAACAGGCAGGCTCAACTATAGTATTTCAGAATATATACATATATGGTTAAACTGGAAGAAAAGTTTAAAGAAAAACAAGGGAATGAAATAAAATTCCAGATAGTGGTTCCCTCTCAGGAGACATGGGGGTGAGGGGACTCACGGAAGACTTGAAAGGCATCGGTAATTTCCTATTTTTAAAGGCAGATGATTGGTTGGTACATACATGGTTATTATACTGTTGGATTTTAAACTGTATACGTGTGTTATATATTCTTGTAACTTAAAAAAAAGCCTTAGACCGTACTAAGATGACAATATTTCTGGACACACCTATCTTTGCTTCACATTTCTGACAGAAAGTTCATTTTAACTGAAGCAGATAAATTCCTCTGAAGTAACCAACGATGACAGATTGAAAGACTGCTTTATTGGTAGAAGACTCAGCACAAACATTTAGAATCATTTCCTAAGAGAGAAAAGGCATGTGGCAGAGCAGTAAAATGCCACAGACTTGTTTGGGATATTTCAGAGTAATATAGCCCCATGGGAAATAATACCATTGAGAATTGTGCCATCATTCCCAATTTAAAAATTTTCAGCATCCTGTTTTGTATGTATGTATGTATGTATGTATGTATGTATGTATTTGTTTGTTTGTTTGATTGATTGATTTGGAGATCACATCTTGCTCTGTCACCCAGGCTGGAGTGCAGTGGTACAATCTCGGCTCACTGCAACCTCTGCCTCCCAGGTTCAAGCAATTCTGCCTCCACCTCCCAAGTTAGCTGAGATTACAGGCATGTGCCACCACGCCCAGCTAATTTTTGTGTTTTCAGTAGAGACGGGGTTTTGCCATATTGTCCAGGCTGTTCTCAAACTTCTGAGCTCAAGCAATCCACCCATCTCTGCCTCCCAAAGTGCTGGGATTACAGGCTTGAGATACCACACCTGGCCAGTGCACTGTTTTAAACATAATGTCCACAATTTCTCTGTCCACTATATCTGTTACATGATTAGAATACAAACAATTACGAATTAGATGATACCTAACTGAGACTGCTAATTAAAGCCTGACTTGAAGACCAACTTCCAAACAAGCTAAGAAACAAAAGTCTCCTTCATGAAGTGTCCCTGAATTCCCTTCAATGAAGACAAGATCTCTTCATCCAAAAATCGTACATATTTTTCGGTGCCTTTCTTCCGGCATTTATTACATTTTATGCTGTATTTTGGTCATCTGCTTTCCTTATCTCCTTTACTAGATTATGAATTATCTGATAGTGTATGATGAGAGCATACTCAGCTCCAGGGCCCCGGAAAGATTCATATTCTAGGGTAGCTTACATCTTTGCTCTCATTTAAAGAACAAAAACAAGGCTGGTAATCCCAGCACTTTGTGAGGCCAAGGTGGGTGGATCTCCTGAGGTCACGAGTTCAAGACCTGCCTGAACAACATGGCGAAACCTTGCCTTTATTAAAAATACAAAAATTAGATGGGTGTTACGGTGTGAGCCTGTAGTCCCAGCTACTCAGAAGGCTTAGGCAAGAGAATCGCTTGAACCCGAGAGGCAGGGGTTGCAGTGAGCCGAGATCGCGCCACTATACTCCAGCTTAGGTGACAGAGTGAGACTCCATCTCAAAAAATAAATAAATAAATAACAACAACAACAACAAAAACCCTGAAGCCCATGAAATCTGAAGTGGGGGGTGGGGCAAGAGCAACAAAAAACAATGGCACTTCATTAAATCAAGTAATTCCTGAAATCTAATACTGAATTTTGAATTAAAAGGGCCCTTTGCTATTTTTTGTTTAAAACTTATAACAAATATTTAATGTGCTCAACATCAATTTTACTTATTACCTTCTTTTTTTTGAGACAGGGTTTCACTCCCATTCCCCAGGCTGGAGTGCAATGGCGTGAACACGGCTCACCACAAACTCCACCTCCTGGGCTCAAGAGATTCTCCTGCCTCAGCCTCCCAAGCAGCTGAGACTACAGATGCATGCCACCACACCTGGCTAATTATTTTTTTGTAGTTTTTGCAGATACAGGGTTTCACCATATTGCCCAGGCTGGTCTCGAACACCTGGGCTCAAAGCGATCTGCCTGCCTCAGCCTCCCAAAGTGCTGGGATCACAGGCATGAGCCACTGCATCTGGCCCCGATTTTATTACCTTCTATCGAGAATAGACAGCTGTCAGGAAAATTATGCTTGGAGGGTAAACAAATGGGAGAAAGCCTTAAGTTTTCAATGATTCTGAAGAAGGCAAGGGGATAGAGAGAGAAATGCAAATCAACCACGAGCTAATTAGAAATCTTTATCATCCTACTCCAAACAGATCTGCATATAAATTTGGGTAGTTTTAATACCTAATGTTTTCAAATTACCAGAAAATATTGGCCTGCTCAACTGGCATTCTAACCACAGTCCAGTTGCTTCTGCACTGGGCTGAATTCTTAGCGCAGTCAGAGAATGCTGTTTCCACCCAGAGGCTCCTGCAGCCTCCACTTTGGCTTTGGTGTGCATGTGTGTCTGCACAGACACCACAGTGAGCACTCAGGGGAGCCTGGGGGACTCCCCTCTGGCTTTGGTGTGCCTCAGTCTGCAGTCACACCACAATGAGAGCTTGCAGTTGAGGCTTTCAGTCTCACTTCCCACATTTCCGTCTAGGGCTGTGTAGAGTTTTCTTGACATTTTACTTCCTTTCCTGTATAAAATTCAGTGGGCACTGGTTTTGCTTTGTTTTTGTTTTGAGACTGAGTGTTGCTCTGTCACCCAGGCTGGAGTGCAGTGGTGTGATCTTGGCTCACTGCAACCTCTGCCTCCTGGAGTTCAAGCGATTCTCCTGCCTCAGCCACCCAAGTACCTGGGATTACAATTGTGTGTGACCACATCCAGCTAATTTTTGTATTTTTTTAGTAGAGACAGGGTTTTCCCATGTTGGCCAGGCTGGTCTCGAACTCCCAACCTCAGGTGATCCACCTGCCTCGGCCTCCCAAAGTGCTGGGATTACAGGTGTGAGCCCCCGTGCCCAACCGCATTTGTTAAGAATTTTTTTTTTTTTTGAGATGGAGTCTCACTCTGTTGCCCAGGCTGGAATGCAATGGCATGCCCTCAGCTCACTGCAACCTCCACCTTCCAGGTTCAAGCAATTCTCTGCCTCAGGCTCCTGAGTAGCCAAGATTACAGGTGCCCACCACGCCCGGCTAATTTTTGTATTTTTAGTAGAAACAAGGTTTCACCATTTTGGCCAGGCTGGTCTTGAACTCCTGACCTCGTGGTCCACCCTCCTCGGCCTCCCAAAGTGCTGGGATTACAGGCGTGAGCCACCGTGCCTGGCCAGGAATTTTTTAAACAGGAAAAGAAGCTTCCATAGAAAATACCAGAGAAACAATAATAATTTTAAAAAAAACACCTATGAATGTTTATTCTTTAAAAGGGATTGCCAAAAGACACTTGATACTGGTATAGAACTGTCTATTCAAAAGCTAGTTTAAACAGGCTTCAGAGGGACTAATTCCTTTAGAAGCCAGCAGTATAAAAACTACGTTTTTTTTCTTTTCTTTTCTTTTTTTTTTTTTTGAGACAGGCCCTCACTCTGTTGCTCAAGCTGGAGCACAGTGGTGCAATCATGGCTCATTGTATGTAGCCGTGACCTTCTGGCTCAAGTGATCCTCCCACCTCAGCCTTCCAAAGTGTGCCACCATGCCTGGCTGACTTTTTTATTTTTTGGAGAGATGGGGTCTCACTATGTTGCTCAGGCTGATCTCAAACTCCTGGGCTCAAGTGATCCTCCCACTTTGGCCTCCCAAAGTGCTGGGCATGAATCACTGCACCTGGCCAAAAAATGAGTCTTAAGATTTCACTAGAAGATTATTTATGTAAATAATAAAGAGGGCTTATAATTTATTCTGTTACTTCCAAATCCCAGTTCAAAATTCTAGATTTTAATTCTGACAGTTATTTATATTTTAAAACTTTTTCAAAACTTGTCAGTGATTTGAAGTATTTTTTTAAAACTTGTCAGTGATTTGAAATACTTGTCAGTATTTTTTAAAACTTGTCAGTGATTTGAAGCTCGGTTATTTATTTTCATCGAAAAATGAACTTCCTTCAATCTGTGATGTAGAAGGCATGTTAACATAAGAAGTCCAATTCTTTCTTGGCTGGCTGTGCCTCTGAGCAGAGACATGATACCTTATTCTCTGCTCATTCTTCCTTATCAGTGGGAGGAAGGGAATGTTCCAGTGAACACAGGCAACATTTAATCAGCTATGTGGCCACTAAAAGAGATGAAAGGTGACAAGTTCTTACAATTACACAATCTCTTCCCTCTGCTGCTCATGTACCAGACAGCACAGAGAACATGGTCTTTAGATGGTGGCTAGTCCCCAACATACCTTGGCTCACACCCTCAGCTGAGCTGAGAAGCCTGGGGGATAAACAGAAACGGCAGTGCTAAGGAAAATACAGAGCTTATAAGTGAAAAACCAAGGGGAAAAGGCTCACAATTATGTGGAAGAGGCTCTCAATTGCGTCTTTTTCCTGGGAGCACAGTACATTCCCTTTGAACTCAGTTTCAACAAAACTTTTAAATAGCCTGTAATCCCAGCACTTTGGGAGGCTGAGGCGGGTGGATCACGAGGTCAAGAGATCGAGACCAACCTGGCCAACATGGTGAAACCCTGTCTCTACTAAAAAAATATAAAAATTAGCTGGGCATGGTGGCACGCACCTGTAGTCCCAGCTACTCGAGAGGCTGAGGCAGGAGAATTGCTTGAACCTGGGAGGCGGAGGTTGCAGAGTGAGCCAAGATCGCGCCACTGCACTCCAGCCTCGTGCCTGGCGACAGAGTAAGACTCTGTCACAAAACAACAACAACAACAACAACAACAACAACAACTTTTAAATAATAAGCTACACTTGAAGGAAACCATGAATACAACATAATGGAAAATATGGTCTAAGACTGTGGTGGAATACATTGCATTTTATGGTCACCACGGATTTGGCCCTGCTGATAATAACCAAATGCTCAGAAGTTCTACTGCTCTACCAAGAAAGGTCACCAGAAAGTCTGAACTGGAGACATAACTAGAAGCAACCAGAAAAAGCGAGGAAATCAACAGGGTTATTAAGTATTTTACAAAACCCTAGAGAAACCACATATTTAAACCAAAAGGAAGGTAAGGAAAAAGATGCTTCTCACCTTTTGAAAGTTCTCCTTCCACAAATCTTCTATGACGATATACCCTCGTAAACCCCAGTCATATAATCTCTCCCCACTGACCTTGGAACAAAATAGAAAAGATCTTACCATTCGACCCAGCAATTCCTACTACTTGGAATAATAATGGAATAATAGAATATATAGCATTCTACTATAAAGAAACATGCATGCATACGTTCAGCATAGCACTATTCATAATAGCAAAGACACGGAATCAACCTAAATGCCCATAAATGGTAGACTTTCTTTTTTTTGAGATGGAGTTTTCGCTCTTGTTGCCCAGGCTGGAGTGCAATGGCACAAGCTTGGCTCACTGCAACCTCCGCCTCCTGGGTTCAGGAGATTTTCCTGCCTCAGCCTCCCAAGTAGCTGGGATTACAGGCATGCACCACCACGCCCGGCTAATTTTTTGCATTTAATAGGGACGTGGTTTCACCATGTTGGTCAGGCTGGTCTTGAACTCCTGATTTCAGGTGATCCACCTGCCTTGGCCTCCCAAAGTGCTGGGATTATAGACATGAGCCACTATGCCCGGCCAATGGTAGACTAGATAAAGAAAATTTGGTACTTAAATACCACAGAATACTATGCAGCCAAAAAAAAGAATGAGCTCACATCCTTTGCAGGGACAGGGATGGAGCTGGGGGCCATTATCCTACGTGAACTAACACAGGAACAGAAAACCAAATACCACATGTTCTCACTTATAAGTGGGAACTAAACCTTGACAAACACATGGACACATAGAAGGGAACAGAGACAGAGGCCTACTTGAGGGTAGAGGGTGAGAAGAGGGCGAGGACAGGAAAACCACCCATAGGGTACTAGGCTTATTACCTGGGAAACGAAATAATCTGTACACCGAACCCCTATGACACACAATTTACAGTAACAACCCTGCACACCTACCCCTAAAGCTAAAAGTTAAGAAAGAAGTTTTTTTAAAAAAAGACTCCTATTCTGGAGATAGCCAATATGCTTCTCAACCAGCAACCAAGTTCACTCTCCCCACTCTAACCATTTACTGCTTAAACCATAACAGACTGAAATAATGTTTAATTATTTTTATATCTAGGGCAGGAAGATGTTACTCACTGTTCCTGACCTGGGGCTGCAGCAGGGATAGAAGCATTAACCATCTGCCTCCAGGACTGTTACAATGTTGAGCCAATGCTGGAAAGTACTGGCAGTTGTCACTAAAGCCATCAAGCTCCCCAAGCTGCGGCCACTGGACTCCCACATACAACCATAGCCCAGTCGAGGAATCTGGACTCGGTTCTGTCACGAGCAACTAAGGGAGCTCAGTCTCAGGTCAGTCTGGCTCAGAGCTTAATCAATTCAGGTGACTGCACTTCTGTCTGCTCCTGGAACTGAGTTTCCGCGTGATATGGTGGTTCTAGCAACTAAAGTCCCTGTGTCCATAATCCGCCCAGGACCTCAAAACCTGGAGCCTGCCTTGCTCTTGCCAGTTTTCCAAGGGACACTATCTCTAGAGTCCCACTCACTCCAGACAGGCTACCTACTGGTCTCCATCAGTGGCTCCTAAACACCATAGGCATTAATAAAAAACCACCAGAGGGCTTGCTAAAACATGGACTGCTGGCCCTTACTCCCAGAGCTTCAGATTCAGTCAGTCTGGGGTGGGGCCTGAGAGTTGGCATTTCTTCCAAGTTCTCAGGTGGTGCTGCTGCTTCTGGTCTGGTAATACACTTTGAGAATCGGTGGTACAGCTTTATCCATGTTGCCTGCCACCATGATCCACTTACCTGCCAGGGTACCATAAAACTGAGGCTTCAAGGGTAAGAAAGGGGCAGCCTATTGAAAGCCCCAAGAAGGGCACTCCCAGCAGAGGGGACTACAGTTCCCAAAGTCCCCAACAAAGAAAGCAAAGGTACCAGTACCAGGGAAGTGTGAAGGTCAGGGCATTCTGTGTCTACAATGCCAACAAGAGCAGGTTGTGACCAGATACATAATTATCTAAACTGAGTGACCCTTAATTATCAGCTTTGGAATTGGAGTCTCTAGACTTCCATGTAAGTATACCAAAAAAGTATTTTAAATTTTTGCTAATGAATATTCAAACAATCATGCAAATTCATGTTCAAATTCTGTGAATACTGGCATTATTGGAAAAAGGACCAGAACTGAGGCATGTAGTGGAGAAAATCAGTTAAATTTGCTGTACAGTTCATCTATATGTACAAACAAATTTTAGTCTGGTGTTATAAGAACTGCAAAGTAAAATAAATTAAGCATCAAATTCATATACACACAAGCAAGAATGAGGGACACCATGGGTTACAGAGTTTATCTTACCTGGGCAAACACGATGGCTTGTTGTGGATAATAGAGGGAGGCAGCTAATCCCATGAAACCAGGTGGATACACTAGCTTCTTTATTTTTGAACCTAATAAATAAAAGGTTGTATACGTCATCAGATGATTCATTATCCTCACCATCACAATTTACCTTATCCATTTAATAATGAACAAGGCCAGGTACAGTGGCTCATGCCTGTAATCCCAAAGCTTTGGGAGGCTGAGGCGGGAGGATCACTTAAGGCCAGGAGTTTGAGACCAGCCTGGGCAACACAGTGAAATCTTGTCTCTACAAAAATAAAAATAAAAAAATTAGTCAGGCGTGGTAGTGTGCACCTATAGTTCTAGCTACACGGGAGGCTTAGGTGGGAGGATTCCTTGAGCCCAGGAGTTCCAGGTTACAATGACCTATGATCACACTTCTGCACTCTAGCCTGGGTGACAGAGCAAGACTGTGTCTCTTAAGAAACCCAAATAACAAAACCAAAATAACCGCACCACTGAGTAAGATTTCTTTGGTCCTAAACTAAGAAAATGTGCCTAATAAAGTCATGTGAACCAAAAAACTTTGCACGGCTTTATTGAGATATAATTTACATTCACCCATTTAAAGTATAGTTCAAAGCCGAGAGCAGTGGCTCACGCCTGTAATCCCAACACTTTGGGAGGATGAGCGGGGCAGATCACGAGGTCAGGATTTCGAGACCATCCTGGCCAAACATGGCGAAACCCCCATCTCTACTAAACAAACAAAAATTAGCCAGCCGTGGTGGCAGGTGCCTGTAATCTCAGCTACTCGGGAGGCTGAGGCAGGAGAATCTCTTGAACCTGGAAGGCAGAGGATGTAGTGAGCCAAGATCGTACCATTGTACCAGCCTGGGCAACAAGAGCAAGCAAGACTCCATCTCAAAAAAAAAAAAAAAAAAGGACAGTTCAATGGCTTTTAGTATATTGTATTTTTTGTTGTTGTTGTTGAAAGAGGGTCTCACTTGGTCTCCCAGGCTGGAGTGCAGTGGCACAATTATGGAGTGCATGGCACAATTCAATGGCTTTTAGTATATTGACAGAGGTGTATAATCATCATTACAATTAATTTTACAAAGGTAACTGCGAGTTTAAAGAAAAAAAGACCAAAAAAGAAAATTAATTTTAGAGCTTTTTCATAATCACCAAAGAAACCCATTAGCAGTCACTCTTCAACTTCCCCAATACCGTCCAGCCCTAGGCAATCACTAATCTACTTTTTTTTTTTTTTGAGATAGAGTTTTGCTCTTGTCACCCAGGCTGGAGTAGCATGTTCTTGGCTCACTGCAACCTCCGTCTCCCAGGCTCAAGCAACTCTCCTGCATCAGCCTCCTGAATAACTGGAATTACAGGTGTCCACCACTACGCCCAGCTAGTTTTTGTATTTTTAGTAGAGATGGGGTCTCACCATGTTGGCCAGGATGGTCTCGATCTCCTGACCTCGTGATCTGCCCACCTCAGCCTACCAAAGTGCTGGGATTACAGGCATGAGCCACCACTAATCTACTTTTTTTTTTTTTTTTTTTTTTTTGAGATAGGGTTTCACTCTTGTCCAGGCTGGAGTGTAGTGGCATGATCTCGGCTCACTGCAACCTCTGCCTTTCGATTTCAAGCGATTCTCCTGTCTCAGCCTCCTTAGTAGCTGGGATTACAGGTGCCCACTACCACGCCTGGCTAATCTTTGTATTTTTTTAGTAGAGACGGTGTTTCACCCTGTTCGCCAGTGTAGTCTTGAACTCCTGACCTTGTGATCCATCTACCTCGGCCTCCCAAAGTGCTGGGATTACAGGTATGAGCCACTGCAACCAGCACCACTAATCTACTTTCTATCTTTATGTGTTTGCCTACTCTGGACATTTCTTTTTCTTTTTTTTTTTTTTTGAGATGGAGTTTTGCTCTTGTTGCCCAGGCTGGAGTATAATGGCACAATCTTGGCTAACTGCAACCTCTGCCTCTTGGGTTCAGGCAATTCTCCTGCCTCAGCCTCCCAAGTAGCTGGGATTACAGGCACGCGCCACCATGCCTGGCTAATTTTGTACTTTTAGTTGAGACAGGGTTTTGCCATGTTGACCAGGCTGGTCTCAAACTCCTGACCTCAGGTGATCCACCCGCCTCAGACTCCCAAAGTGCTGGGATTACAGGCATGAGCCAATACGTCCGGCTCTCTGGATATTTCATAAAAATTGAATCATTTAGTAAATATGTGGTCCTTTGTTTCACATTCTTCTTTCACTCAGCACCAAGTGTTTTCGAGAGAACCACCTTTTTCCCCCTAAGAGAGCAGAAAAATAGAGATTGTTTTAAAAATAAACAAATCAGTATTTTGGTTTCTAGGGTTTATGTTCTTTTACAGCAATCTGGCTTCCTATTTAAATACTAAACACAGGCATTCTTCTTCTCCCCTTTCTGCAACCCCATTAAAACAACAGTGAGAAAAAACATTAATAAACCCACAATAAAGAAAAAATGTGTGGAGAGGCAACTGGCAGACAGGAAGTGTCAATCAATTTTCAGAAAATGGAGAGTGAATGGAAATAAGAGGACACGCTGCTTTGAAATCCTGAGGAGCAGCTGTGGCCTCAGAGGGAGCAGATCTGTCCCAGGAAGCCCCAGGGAGACTCCAGATCCAGAGATGGCAGGTACTGTGGGGAATGGAGATGGCAACCAGGGAGCAAGACGGGGGACAGGACAAACGCAAGTCCGATGCATGGACCAGCACGGCCCTTCCTTCCCCTCTGCCATCCCAGTACAGAACTACCCATGGCAAGGAAGTCACACCAGGCCAAAGTGTTAAAAAGGGGCAGGGTTACTGGGTGCAGCGGCTCACACCTGTAATCCTAGCACTCTGGGAAGGCAAGGCATAAGGATTGCTTGAGGCCAGGAACTGAAACCAGCTGGAGCAACAGAGCAAGACTCCGTCTCCATTTCTTTTTTGTTGCTGTTGAGAGAGGGTCTCACTCGGTCTCTCAGGCTGGAGTGCAGTGGCACAAGCATGGCTCACTGCAGCCTCAACATCCTAGTTTAAGCTATCTTCCTGCCTCAGCTCCTCAAGTAGGTGGGACTAGAGGTCCAAGCCACCATACCCGGCTAACTTTTTTTTTTTTTGTATTTTGTAGAGATAGGGTTTCCTCATGTTGCCCAGGCTGGTCTTGAACTCCTGAGCTCAAGCAATCCTCCCTCCTCAGCCTCTCAAAGTGCTGCCTGAGATTACAGGCATGAGCCAGTGCGCCCAGCTCCCCTTCTCTATTTCCTTTTTTAAAGTGAGTCAGATGCAGTGGCTCACACCTGTAATCCCAGCACTTTGGGAGGCTGAGGAGGGAGGATTGATTGAGCCCAGAGGTTTGAGATCAGTCTGGGCAACATAGGGAGACCACGTCTCTACAAAAAATTAAAAAATTGGTCAGGTATGGTGGCATGCACCTGTGGCCTAGCTACTCAGGAGGTTGAGGCAGAAGGATCGCTTGAGCCCAGGAGTTCAAGGCCGCTGTGAGCCTTGTTTATGCCACTGCACTCCAGCCTGGGTGATGTAGTTTGCATGTTGCTCTCTGAATCTCATGTTAAATTGTAATCCCCAATGTTGGAGGTGGGACCTGGTGGGAGGTGACTGGATCATGAAGGTGGATTTCTCACAAATGGTTTAATGCCATTCCCTTGGTGCTGTCCCTGTCCAAAAGTGAGTTCTCTCAAGAGAAGAGAAGAGAAAGAGGAGAGGAGGGGAAGGAAAGAGGGGGAGGGGAGAGGGGAGGGGAGAGGAGGAGGGGAGAGGGGGAAGGGAAGGGAGGGAAGGGGGAAGGGGAGGGTAGGAAAAGATACCTTCCTTCAGCTGGATCCTGCAAGCTACCATATTGTTCCGGCAAGGAATGAAAACACCTATATCCAATGCCCGGCATGGTGTCTCATGCCTGTAATCCCAGCACGAAGGGAGGCTGAGGCAGATGCATCATTGGAGGTCAGGCGTTCAAGACCAGCCTGGCCAATATGGCAAAACCCTGTCTCTACTAAAAATACAAAAATTAGCCAGGCGTGGTGGTGCATGCCTGTAATCCCAGCTATTCAGGAGGCTGAGGTATGAGAATCGCTTGAAACCAGAGGTGGAGGAGGTTGCAGTGAGCAGAGCTCATGCCACTGCACTGTAGCCTGGGTGACAGAGCAAGACTCTGTCTCCAAACAAACAAACAAACAAAAAAAGAAATGACCTCTATCTAGTCACAGCACCACAGAAATTCAGAACACTGAAGATTCACAGAAGATCCTTAAAGCTTCCAGGAAGAAAAAAAAAAGGATCACCTGTTCAGAAGCAGCAAATACCAAGACCACCTATTTATTTATTTTTTGAGATTGAGTCTCGCTCTGTCGCCAAGGCTGAAGTGAAGTGGCATGATCTTGGCTCACTGCAACCTCTGCCTCCCAGGTTCAAGCAATTCTCCTGTCTCAGCCTCCTGAGTAGCTGAGACTACAGGTGCCTGCCACCACACCCGGCTAATTTTTGTATTTTTAGTAGAGACAGGGTTTCACCATATTGGTCAGGCTGGTCTTGAACTCCTGACCGCAGGTGATCCGTCCCTACTGGGCCTCCCAAAGTGCTGGGATTACAGGCGTGAGCCACGGTGCCCAGCCCAGACTGGCTACTGACACTCACATCTACAATGCCAGATGCTAGAATACATGGCTTTGAAAGTTTTGATGGCAAACAAATTCAGTGCCCAACCAAACTATCACATGGTATGAGGGCTAGAAAGGGATTTTCAGACATGGAAGGTCTTGGAAAGTTTACCTCCAACATATACTTTTTTAAAACTGACTTAAGCATGTAGTTCAACAGCACGGCAGGCTAAACCAAGGAGAAGATGACATGGAACCCAGGAAAATGGGGCTTAAATCAAGAAAGTGTGGAGAAGACCAGTCCCAAAACAAGAGCTGTGTTGAAGTCTCAGGCCAGACTGTAGGAGGATATAGAGCTGTGGGGCAAGGGGAATGGACAGAAGAGACAGCAGGATGCAAAGCTTGGAGAAACCTGGGAATAAGGTTTAAAAACCAGTAGAGGATGAAACTAGAGAATACATATGGACTTGACTCCACTGAGAGGCATAGTGTTTTTGCCATGGGACCCACACAGATGCTAGCAAAATGTATATGTTATTGATTTTTTTTTTAATGGAGTTTCACTCTTGCTCCCCAAGCTGGAATGCAATGGTGCAATCTTGGCTCACTGCAACCTCCGCCTCCTGGGTTCAAGCAATTCTCCTGCCTCTGGGATTACGGGCATGAGCCACCATGCCTGGCTAATTTTTAGTAGAGACGGGGTTTCACTATGTTGGTCAGTCTGGTCTGGAACTCCTGACCTCAGGTGATCCACCCACCTCAGCCTCCCAAAGTGCTGGGATTACAGGAGTGAGCCATCATACCCAGACAATTTTTTTTTTCTTTGAGACGGAGTCTCGCTCTGTTGCCCAGGCTTGAGTGCAGTGGTACAATCTCGGCTTGCTGCAACCTCCAGGGTTCAAGTGATTTTCCTGCTTCAGCCTCCCGAGTAGCTGGGATTACAGGCGCCTGCCATCATGCCTGGCTAATTTTTTTTTTTTTTTTTTTTTTTTTTGAAAGAAAGAAAAAGAGAGGAAAGAAAGTGAGAGTGAAACAAAGAAAGAAAAAGAATGTATGAGAGAAAGAAAGAGGAAGAAAAAGAGGGAGAGAGAAGAGGATTCTTGTTCTACTGC
>CAUYLG010011230.1:0-10908 GCA_963573385.1 Cacajao melanocephalus | reverse complement strand
CCGAGCCGTGCCGAGCCGAGCCGAGCCGAGCTGGGTTAGGTTGAGCTAAGCTGAGCTGAGCTGTGCTGGGCCGAGCTAGGGTTGGGTAGGGTTGAGCTGAGCCGAGCTGGGTTGAGCTGGGCTGGGTTGGGTTGAGCTGTGATGAGCTGAGCTGAGCTGGGCTGGGATGAGCGGGGCTGGGCTGAGCTGAGCTGGGATTAACTGAGCTGAGCTGGGATGAACTGAGCTGAGCTGGGCTGAGCTGAGCTGAGCTGAGCTACCTGGGATGGTCGGGGTTGAGCTGAGCCGGGCTGGGTTGAGCTGAGCCGGGATGAGCTGAGCTGGGCTGAGCTGGGCTGAGCTGGGCTGAGCTGGGCTGAGCTGGGCTGAGCTGGGCTGAGCTGGGATGAGCTGAGCTGGGCTGGGCTGAGCTGAGCTGGGCTGAGCCGACCTGGGATGGGCTAGGTTGAGCTGGGCTGGGTTGAGCTGGGCTGGGTTGAGCCGGGCTGGGTTGAGCCGGGCTGAGCCGGGCCGAGCTGGACTGAGCTGGGCTGAGCTGGGCTGAGCTGAGCTGAGCTGGGCTGAGCTGAGCTGGGATGAACTGAGCTGAGCTGGGATGAACTGAGCTGAGCTGGGCTGAGCTGAGCTGGGCTGGGCTGAGCTGGGATGAGCTGAGCTTGGCTGGGATGAGCTGAGCTGGGCTGAGCTGGGCTGAGCTGAGCTGAGCTGGGATGAACTGAGCTGAGATGGGATGAACTGAGCTGAGCTGGGCTGAGCTGAGCTGGGCTGAGCTGAGCTGGGCTGAGCTACCTGGGATGGGCTAGGTTGAGCTGAGCCGGGCTGGGCTGAGCTGAGCTGGGATGAACTGAGCTGAGCTGGGATGAACTGAGCTGAGCTGGGCTGGGCTGAGCTGGGATGAGCTGAGCTGGGATGAGCTGAGCTGGGCTGGGCTGAGCTGGGCTGGGATGAGCTGGGCTGGGCTGAGCTGGACTGGCTGAGCCGGACTGAGCTGAGCTGAGCTGGGCTGAGCTGGGCTGAGCTGGGCTGAGCTGGGATGAGCTGGGATGAGCTGGGATGAGCTGAGCTGAGCTGAGCTGGGCTGGGCTGAGCTGGGATGAGCTGAGCTGAGCTGGGATGAGCTGGGCTGAGCTGAGCTGGGATGAGCTGGGATGAGCTGGGCTGTGCTGAGCTGAGCTGGCTGAGCCAGGCTGAGCCAGGCTGAGCTGAGCTGGGCTGAGCTGGACTGAGCTGGGCTGGGCTGAGCTGGGATGAGCTGAGCTGTGCTGAGCTGAGCTGAGCTGAGCTGAGCTGAGTTGAGCTGGGATGAGCTGGGCTGTGCTGAGCTGAGCTGGCTGAGCCGGGCTGAGCTGAGATGGACTGAGCTGACCTAGGATGGGCTGGGTTGAGCTGGGCTCTGCTGAGCTGGGCTGTGCTGAGCTGAGCTGGGATGAGCTGAGCTGAGCTGGCTGAGCCAAGCTGGCTGAGCCAAGCTGGGCCAGGCTGAGCCGAGCTGGCTGAGCCGAGCTGGCTGAGCCGGGCTGGGCTGAGCTGGGATGAGTTGGGCTGAGCTGGGATGGGTTGAGCTGAGCTGGGATGAGCTGACCTGGGATGGGCTGGGTTGATCTGGGCTGGGTTGGGTTGAGCTGAGCTGGGTTGAGCTGAGCTGAGCTGGCTGAGCTGAGCTGGGCTGGGCTGAGCTGGGCTTGGCTGGGCTGAGCTGGACTGAGCTGACCTCGGATGGGCTGGATTGAGCTGGGCTGGGTTGGGTTGAGCTGAATCAGGCTGAGCTGGGCTGAGCTGAGCTGGGCTGGGCTAGGCTGAGCTGAGATGAGCTGGGCTGAGCTGAGCTGGGTTGGGTTGAGCTGAGCTGAGCTGGGTTGGGTTGGGCTGAGCCAACCTGGGTTGAGTTGAGCTGAGCCGGGATGAGCTGAGCTGAGCTGAGCTGACCTGGGATGAGCTGGGTTGAGCTGAGCTGGGTTGAGCTGGGTTGAGCTGAGCTGGGTTGAGCTGGGCCAGGCTGGGCTGAGCCGGGCTGGGCTGGGCTGGGCTGGGCAGAGCTGGGTTGGGCTGGGCAGGGCTGGGCTGAGCTGAGGTGAGCTGGGCAGGGCTGGGCTGAGCTGAGGTGAGCTGGGCAGGGCTGGGCTGAGCTGAGCTGAACTAAGCTGGACTAAGCTGAGCTGAGCTGTGCTGGGCTGAGCTGGGCTAAGTTGAGCTGAGTTGGATTGGGTTGAGCTGAGCTGGGATGAGATGGGTTGGGTTGAGCTGAGACAGGCTGTGCTGAGCTGAGCTGTGCTGAGCTGAGCTGGGATGAGCTGGACTAGGCTGAACTGGGCTGATCTGAGCTGGGATTAGCTGGGCTAGGCTGAACTGGGCTGAGCTGAGCTGAGCTGAGATGAGCTGGACTAGGGTAAGCTGGGTTGGGTTGAGCTGGGCCAGGCTGAGCTGAGCCGGGCAGGGCTGGGCTGAGCTGAGCTGGTCTGGGCTAGGCTGAGCTGAGCTGAACTGAGCTGGACTGAGCTGGGCTGGGCTGAGCTGAGCTGGGCTGAGCTAGGTTGAACCAACCTAAGCTAGGGTGGACTGAGCTGACCCAGGCTGAGCTGAGCTAGGTTAGGCTGAGCTGGGCTGACCTGGGCTAACCTGGGCTAACCTGGGCAAAACTGATTTGAGCTGAACTGGGCGGGGCTGGGTTGAGCTGGGCTGGATTGGGCTGGGCTGACCTGAGCTGGGCTGGGCTGACATGGGCCGACCTGGGCCGACCTGGCCTGAGCTGAGCTGGGCTGAGCTGGGCTGGGCTGACCTAACCCTAAGCTGGACTGAGCTGGGCTGGGCTGTGTTGGGCTGTGCTGACCTAACCTAACCTAAAGTGAGCTGGGCTGAGTTGAGTTGAGTTGAGCTGACCTGGGCTGGGCAGGGCTGAGCTGGGTTGAGCTGGGCTGAGCTGGGTTGAGCTGTGCTGGGCTGAACTAGGCTGTGCTGAACCAGGCTTAGCTGTGCTGGGCTTGGCTGGGTTGAGCTGAGATAGTCTTAGATGATCTGAGCTCAGCAGGGCTGGGGTGACCTGATCTGAGCTCATTGGTGTTGGGCTGGCTGAGCTTGGCTTTGCTGAGCTGGGCTGGGCTGGATTGAGCTGGTCTGGGCTGGGATGAACTGGAGGACATGGCACTGGGCCAGTCTTCATGATCTTGTTGGACTTAGGTGGATAGCCTTAGCTGAGTCCACACTGCATTCCCCATCACTCCCGCCCTCCCTACACCCGCCCCCAGGACTGGGTTGTCTGCATGGGGAGACTTCAGGGTAGCTGGAGTGTGACTGTGCTGGGGCACCCACTCTCTGCTGGCTGGCTGTGTCGTATGTGGCTCCAGGCCTCACATCCAGGAATGCAGCCTGGGCCCTCCAGCTGTGTGTGCTGGGAGCTGAGTGTGCAGTGCCTCTCTGCTGATGCCTCAGGGGAAAGCAGGCCTGGTCCACCCAAGCCTGAGCCCTCAGCCATTCTGAGCAGGGAGCCAAGGGCAGGCAGGCCTTGAGCGCAGCAGGGCAGCCAGATGAATGGTGGCAGGGGCAGCTAGGCCTGCTCCAGAAGACCCTAGGTTGGCCTTGGTGGTCAGCGCTGGGCCCTGCAGCAGGACAGGCTGAGGCGTGCAGCCCCAGCAGCCTTGGACAAGGACCCCAGGCCTCGCCACGGCCTCAACACCCTGTTAGCCATGGCCTTCTGGGCTCTGGAGGCCTACAGATGGGCTCGGCCTCGGTGGGGCAGCCACAGCAGGATGCGAGTAGGGAGAGGCTACTCAGAACACCGCTCGGCCCCGACAGACAGGGCCTGAGGAGACCGCTCCTCACCCTTCCCTTTCTGTTTTGTCCTGCGGGTCCTCAGGGACTGCGTCCGCCCCAGTCCTCTTCCCCCTCGTCTCCTGTGAGAATGCCCTGTTGGATAAGAACACAGTGTCCGTTGGCTGCCTGGCACGGGACTTCCTGCCCGACTCCATCACTTTCTCCTGGAAATACAAGAACAACTCTGACATCAACATCAGCAGCATCCAAGGCTTCCGGTCACTCCTGAGAGAGGGCAAGTACATGGCCACCTCGCAGGTGCTGCTGCCTTCCAGGGATGTCATGCAGGGCCTGGACGACCACGTGGTATGCAAAGTCCAGCACCCCAACGGCAACCGGGAAAAGAACGTGCCTCTTCCAGGTGAGGGCCGGGCTCCCCCAACCCCGGGCAGAGCGGGTGTGGGAAGGGCGGGAGTGGGCGCCTGCTGACCTGTGTCCCTCGCTGCAGTGTTGGAAGAGCTGCCCCCCAGCGTGAGCGTCTTCGTCCCGCCCCGCGATGGTTTCACCGGCAGCCCCCACGAGTCCAAGCTCATCTGCCAGGCCACGGGCTTCAGCCCCCGGCAGATCAAGGTGTCCTGGCTGCAGGAGGGGAAGAAGCTGGAGTCTGGCTTCACCACGGGCCCGGTGGAAGCTGAGGCCAAAGAGTCTGGGCCCACAACCTTCAAGGTGACCAGCACGCTGACCATTGCCATGAAAGACTGGCTCAGCCAAAGCGTGTTCACCTGCCGCGTGGATCACAACGGCCTGGCCTTCCAGAAGAACGTGTCCTCCGCATGCAGCGCCAGTGAGTACCCTGTCCCCAAGGGCAGCGCCCACGGGCACACAGCGGTCCACTCGGGTCTGGCATTCACCACCCCGGACACAGCCATCCGCTCCCTGAGCCTTGGCTTCCCAGAGCAGTCAAGGGCAGGGGCTCGGGCACGGGGCCTCGGCTGGGCAGAGGCGGGTGCTCCTCTCTGGGTGGGAGCCGTGCCTCTACCCGCATCCACATCTGCTCCACCTCTGACACCTTTCTCTTGACTGCAGATCCAGCCACAGGCATCCGGGTCTTTGCCATCCCTCCATCCTTTGCCAGCATTTTCCTCACCAAGTCCACAAAGTTGACCTGCCTGGTCACAGACCTGACCAGCTACGATACCGTGATCATCTCGTGGGCCCGCCAGGATGGCGAAGTTCTGAAAACCCACACCAATATCTCTGAGAGCCACCCCAATGCCACCTTCACCGCCACAGGTGTGGCCAGCATCTGTGAGGATGACTGGAACTCCGGGGAAAGGTTCACATGCACCGTGGTACACGTGGACCTGCCCTCGCCGCTGAAGCAGAGCATCTCCAGGCCCAAGGGTAGGCCCCTGCCCAGCCCCTGGTCCTGCACTCCCCAGCACCCTCCCTCGGCCTCGGGGGCATGGTAAAGAGCGCCCCTCAGGCCCTTACTCACCACCGTCTCTGCCCACAGGGGCTGCCCTGCACAGGCCCAATGTCTATTTGCTGCCGCCAGCCCGGGAGCAGCTGAGCCTGCGGGAGTCGGCAACCATCACCTGCCTGGTGACCGGCTTCTCTCCCGCGGACATCTTCGTGCAGTGGATGCAGCGGGGGCAGCCTCTGCCCCACGAGAAGTACGTGACCAGCGCCCCAGTGCCCGAGCCCCACGCCCCAGGCCTGTACTTCGCCTACAGCACCCTGACAGTATCCGAGGAGGACTGGAGCGCGGGGGAGAGCTACACCTGTGTCGTGGGCCATGAGGCCCTGCCCAACAGGGTCACCGAGAGGACCACGGACAAGTCCACCGGTAAACCCACGCTGTACAACGTGTCCCTAGTCATGTCCGACACAGCTGGCACCTGCTACTGACCCTGCCGGCCTGCTCACGGCCGCTGTGTGTGCGTGCAGAGAGTGTGCAAACTAACCGTGTCAACGGGGTGAGACGCTGCATCTTAAAAACTAGAAATAAAAAGATCCATTCAAAAGATACTGGTCCTGAGTGCGCGATGCTCTGGCCTGCTGCACCTCCCCTGCAGACCACCTTCCTCCACAGCCCCCACCCGCCTCACCCACCTGCGTGCCTCAGTGGCTTCTGGAAGCCCCAGACTCCCTGCAGATGCTCGCCGCAGGCTGACCTCACACTTGCCACTCCTCCTACTGCTTCTTGAAAAAAGGGCTGGGAGCAAGGCCACACGAATACAGGCAGCACACGTCCACGTGTGTGCACACACGTGGACAGACATGGACACACACAGACACAGGGACACACAGGGACGTGCTAACCCATGGGCACACACACACACAGAAACATGGACACACAGACACATGGCACAGAGATGTGCTAACCCATGGGTGCACACACAGACATGGACACACAGAGATATGCTACCCTGTAGGTACGCACACAGACACACACACACACACACACACAGAAATATGGACACATAGACACACAGACACACATACTTGCTAACCCATGGGTGCACACGCACTCACGCACACACAGACACAGACACACAGAGATGTGCTAACCCATGGGTGTGTACATGCAGACATGGACACACACATATGCAAACACACATGGACACACGTGCAAACATGTGCAGGCACACAAAGATGGCACACACTGTCTACAGGCACACATGGACACACACACATGGACACACACATCATGGACACATACAGAGACACACACATAGACACACATGGACACACACACATGGACACACACGGACACACACAGACCCGGACACATCATGGACACACAGACACACACATGGACACACATGAACACACACAGACACACATGACAGATGGACACACACAGACACACATCCTGGACACAGACACACACATGGACACACATACAGACACACACATGGACACACTGACACACATGGACACACACACACATACATCATGGACACATACACAGACACACATGGACACACATCGTGGACACATACACATAAACACACACATGCAGGACATGCACACACACAGACACTAGCACAGAGGCATACACACACAGACAAGCACAGACACACATTCACAAACACACAGGTACATGCACACACAAAAAGAGACAAGTACATGGACACTTGCACACACACACACACTGACACAGACACGCAGGAGCATGCGCATATGCTAACATGTAGACATCCGCACGTCTACACAAAGACGCACAACAGATAGATGGACATGGGCACACAGACATGCACACACCCACACAGAAACCCATGCCGGCCAGCCCCGCCCACGTTCTCCCGCTGCCCTGTCGGATGCTCTGTCCCTGCAGCACTTTGCTCCCCGCGCTGTCCTGGCCCCCCGGGGGCTTCAGGCCCAGGCTCTGCTTCTCCTTCTGTCTCTGCTTGGAGGCACCGCCATGGCACCCAGCGTGGACTCTGCCTGGAGAGTGGCGGCCCCGGGGATAGTGTGACCCTCCCAAGGCCAGGCTCTTGAGGAAAGCAGCAGATGACCCCCACACATGCTCGGGAGCAGAACCAGGGCCTGTGCCATGTGCTCAGGCAGTGACTGGACATGTGTCCAGAGGGCAGGATGGCTGCCTGGCAGCTGCTCCTCTTAGCAGGAGGCCTCGGGAGATGAGCTGGCACAAGGCTGCCCTGCACACACCACCTGCCGCAGCCCAGAGCAGGAAGCAAGCCAGGTCCCACTGCAGCAGCCCAGGGAGGACGGAGCCCAGGCAGGGAAGGCAGGGACCCAAGTCAGGTCTCCACACCCAACAGACAGTGCTGTCCCTAACTGGGGCCACCTCTGAGTCCCCACACACACTCTTGGCCCTTTGGGGTCCTGGGCTCCAGGTGTCCCCCAAGGGCCTGTCTGTGCAGGGGATGCAGCACCCCCAAATGTCCTCATCCCACTGTGGAGCTCAGGTCTCTGTCTGGGTCCTGACAGGGTAAGACAAGCCAGCCAGGATGCAGACTCTGCTCCGAGGGGGAGCTGGAGAGCCAGGGCCCTGGTGAGGAGGTGAGGAGCGGGCACCTCCTAGCTCAGGCCTCCTACCTGTGTAGCCCTACAGCACAGGGCAGGACCACACCCCCTGCTTCTCCTGCAGGAGAGTCAGGACATGCTGCACTCCGCTGGCCCCGACCTCCGGCCCCTGCCTTGTGTCTGTGTGCTGCCTGCGCTATCTCAGCCACCCCAGAGCTACAGGGACAAGACCTCAGGGTCCCTGCCCTGCCCAGCCTCAGCCTGTGCCCCGCTGCATCAGGCTGTCGGGGACCCAGCCCATGCCTTGGACAGTGCCTGAACCCCTCTACTGGCTCTCCCCACCCCTGGGCGCAGCACAGCCTAGGGGCCAAGAGTGGGCTCAGAGTAGGGGCCCCAGGGCCTGGCTTTGCTGGGTGCCACCCCAGCCTGACCCTACCCCTTCCCGTGCTATGTCCCCTGCAGAGGGGGAGGTGAGCGCTGACGAGGAGGGCTTTGAGAACCTGTGGGCCACCGCCTCCACCTTCATCGTCCTCTTCCTCCTGAGCCTCTTCTACAGTACCACCGTCACCCTGTTCAAGGTAGCACAGACAGGGCACGGGGGGCGTGGGACCCAGGGAGCAGCTGGGGCTGGACGTCCATCATGGAGGCCCCCACCAACACGCTGGGTCACCTCTGCCCGGCTCCCTTCCCAGCCAGGGGGAAAGTGCTTCACACTGTCTCTGTTGCCCGCAGGTGAAATGATCCCAACGGAAGAACGAAGAACATCTGAGACCAGAGAGAGGAAGTCAAGGGGCTCTGCTCTGGGCCTGGGGTCCCCGCCCTCGTGGCCCTTGGCGCGCGTTTCTCTTCCTGCCCGGCCTCCAGCTGTGTGCTCCACACAGGCTTCCTTCTAGACGGGCAGGGGCTGGCTGGCGAGCGGGACGCCACATTGGCTCTACCCACACTGCTTTGCTGTGTATACGCTTGTTGCCCTGAAATAAACATGCACATTTTATCCATGAAACGGCTTTCTCATGAGGGATTTTGTTTCTCTTTCAAACCTTTCGTGCTACATGGGCCTCTCAAGGGGGGACCCCAATTCCAAAGGGAGCCATGGGAGAGAGAGCTGGGCCAGCACAGGAGCTTTTAAGGCCGTGTGCCCAGGAGAGGGGCCACAGTAGCAGGGCGCCCAGCTTCAGATTGGGGAGTGCGCAGCCTGACGGAAGGAGGGCGACTGAGCAGGAGAGGGTTCCAGGCCTGGTCTCCCAAGCACGACCTGAACTGGGAGTCAGGGCTCAGGCCTCGGGGGCCTCAGTGTGTGCCCCACATGCCTACGACTGCCTGGGCCACCTTCCACTGTTCCCAGCAAGCCCAGCCAGTCCTCGGCCTTGCCCCAAACCTTCATGATGTATGGCACACGCCACCAGGATCCAGGAAGAGATGGTTGAGCCCTCGAGAGTGGTGGCCCTATCTGCACAGCGTAGGGGCGTCACACTCAGCAGGAGCACTGCCCTCTGCAGGAGCACTGCCCTCGGCAGGAGCACTGCACTCGGCAGGAGCACTGCCCTCTGCAGGGGCACTGCACTCAGCAGGAGCACTACACTTGGCAGGAGCACTGGGGTGGGGAGGCTGCAGCTGTGCCACGGCAGGGCTGTGGAAGTTGGAGCAAAAGTTTTGGGTGAACCAGTGTCTTAGTCCAGTTTTGCTGCTCTCACAAGACACCATGGGCTGGGAGGCTTGAGCAACAGACACTTGCCTCCCACAGCTCTGGAGGCTGGAAGTCTAAGATCAAGGCGCCAGCAACTTCAGCATCTGGTGAGGGCCAATTCCCGGCTCAGAGACGTGCCTTCTCACTGCATCCTCATGCAGCAGAAGAGGGTAAAGGAGCTCTCAGGGTCTCAGGGTCTCTTTCATAAGGCACTAAGCCCATGATGAGGGCCTCATCATCTCCCAGATGCTCAGGCTTCCAGTGCCATCCCCTTGCAAATGAGGACTGAGGGGTGGGAGGCGTGACTGTATCACCCATAGAAGCTGTCAGGGAATGCATGATGGAGAGGGCAGGTCTCTGCCATAACACTGAAGATGAGCAGGTGGTGTCCAGGACAGCAGGTGGTGGAGGAAAAGTGACTGTCAAGGAGGTGGGAGTGGGGTCAAAGAGCAAGGGTTGGGGGCTCATGCCAGGAGGCTCACCTGGCCATGGTGCAGTCAGCAAGGGGTGACCCACAGGCCATGGCAAAGTCAAGGCCAGCAGTGGCTGTGAGACCAGGGTGGAGGCAGGTGGGGAGAGGAGAGTACTAGGTTAGAAGGACTAGGCAGACCACAGGGTCAAAGAAGTGTCCTGGAAGAGCACCCAGGATGGCGTCTTGGGAGGGTGCACAAACCGAGGTCCTGGAAGGAGGCTATTTCAGGTTCTGGGGAATAGCCTGGTGCTTGCTCTGAGCCAGCTGTCATGGGCATCTGGGGGCTGCTGGGTGCAAGTTGTGTCCCTCCCACTAAATGTGCTCTCCCCAAGGACACGGCCCGACCTTGGGTCCCTGCTGGATCCCTGAGCTGGCAGCAGCCCTGCCCTCAGAGAGAATGTCCAGGAGGCAGGTGGAGGTGCACCTGTGGGTCCCGGGGGAAACCCATCCTCCAGCTGCAGGCTCTGCGTCCCCTCCCAGCCTCCGGCTCCGGTTTCACCTTGGTTACATGAGGCTCCTCACAGGCTCAGCCTCCCAGGCTGGAGGAGGACAGAGTGAGGGGCCCCACATTGCCCAGGGCAACAGAAGTGTATTGCGTCCTGGCTCTGGAGGCCGGCAGCTGGGAGGGAGGCCTCGGCGGGGCGGGCTCCTCTGTGTCACGGGAGACTCTGTCCCGGCTCTCTCCTGGTTGCTGGGGCTTTGCCGCCATCTCTGCTGCTCTTGGCTTGTGGGAGCAGCGCCGTCTTCACAGGGCTCTCCCCCATGTGCTGTCTGTGCCCCAATTCACTCTTTGGATGAGGACGGCATCATATTGGATCAGAGCCTCGCTCTACTCCAGGGTGACCTCATCTGAACTTGATGACATCTGCAAAGACTCTGTTTCCAAACAGGGTCACATTCTGAGGTCCCGGGAGTTAAGACTTCAACACATGAATTTACAGGGGACACACTTTAACCCATGACAGTTTGCCCTCCGGTCCCCCATAATCATGTGCGTCTCACACGC